>BHDV01027431.1:115974-135481 GCA_005406045.1 Adoxophyes honmai
CAGGAATCGTCGCGCATTCTCCACGGAGCGGGTCGCTGCGCTACGCCGCGCTGCGCTGCTCTTTTGGTGGGAATTGACCCTAATTCTCAACTCAACATCACACTTTATTATTAGTACTTTTTCTTAGTAGCGATAACTCATTACAAGTGAAACAGTGAAAAAGTGCATCTAATAATTTTACTACTATTTTCTAGGGTTCTATATTTCTAAAGAAAGGAAGATAACCCGTTTGGAATCATTTCGTCCACCGTTTGCTAAGACTGTAAAGGTCGGCTGTAAGAGATCCCTTTAGGGATAAGTCCGCCTTTGTACTTCGTCATTTCATTTGTATATAATTTTGTTTTTTGTAATTTGTGTTTTTTTTCCTTTTGTACAATAAAGTGTTTACTTACTTACTTACTATTTTTCTTAGGTACGCGTGAAAAGAAAAAACAGTCAAAAATATAGCAGTTTGTGTCACTTTTCCGATGGATTTAAACGACACCAAGCAAATTTTAGCCCGTTCCTAGTTGTCCATTTCCACTGGTTATTATCGTCTACTGTGTAATTTCCCGACAGGGATATTGATCCTTTTCATTCACAAGTTGCCATTCAAGCACAAAGCCCATTGTTTCAGTTCACGGACCTAGTTGCTATGTGTGAAGACTTTTTAATGGAATGTGGTTGCAGTGCAGCTGCATTAAATATAGTCTCGTGGGATCACGATCGCTTTAAATTTTAGTTCAAAATCTCGCTTGGAATCGAAACAAATGGTATCGTTTTGACAGTTGAAAGCGTGCCCAGGTATGTTTGAAGCCAATTGAACGGATGATTTACCGAAAATTCGGTCTGTGTACAAATCGAGCCGTGAGACAAGATCGTTCGCCAAAAGTAGAAGGAGTATGCGCAGTAATACATTTTTAGGTTTATTCGGTGTTGAAGAGCAAGAGGGGTGGATGACATCTATCCATTTCTTCCGTGGATGTCGTAAGAGGCTAATAGGGTAATAGGTTAAGGTATATTTTAGTGTGTTTCTTGAGACTTCTCATTCCCCTGGCGTGTCATAATAACTATGATTTTTGGCTTAATTATAGACAAAATTATCAGAAAGTGGTGCCAATTTAAGGGACATTATTATGCATTAATCAAAATCGTATTTAGTTGCAAATTGATCGATATTTTTTTAAATAAGTAAAGCCAGGGGAATGATAATTCTCAAGAATTACCCTTTAGGCGACAAGCTTGTCGCTTTTTGTACCTGCCAACAACTTCAAACCTAAAAAATATTCTAGAAGTAGTTTCGAAACGGGGAATAGTCTTGGTTTTGTCTATGAAGCGTTTCGTGTGCTCTGCCTACCCAATTTGGGAAAACAGGTGTGATGTATGTATGTATGATCACATTTTTTCCTCATATTTTTTCAATCCCACCGAAGATATACCGAGCTTACCCCAAACTACAGAGAGTAAGCCTTCATCCGCAATATCACGAAAACAAACTTATCAAATACCGTCAAAAAGGTGGAGAAGCTACGAGACTTCAAGCAAATGCTTCTGGACACATCTTTATTGCTCTTTTCCAGGTGTAAAGTTAAGTTGGCAGACAGTTTTTGATACTCCAACGTTGATATTGCATTTCTCCGTGTAAAATGTTCCTGAGATTTTGTGGGTTCGAATTGCGTCGGTTTTGGGGTTGACATACATATATATCACGACTGTATTCCCAAATGGGGTAGGAAGAGCAAACAAAACAACATCTTGAAGACAAAATCTTGACTACTTCGGATGGCATGGCCACTTCGAGCATATTTTTTTAGGTTAGGTTGGCAGGTATAATATTGACAAGTTGCTAGCCTGTCGCCTTAAATGTACCTTAACTGTTTCCTTAGTCACCTCTTACGACATCCACGGAAGAAATGGAGAAGTGTTATTCTAAATCCGACACCAAACATGTCACTGTTATACCTATTTATTTTATCTCTTGCATCAACATTACAACTTAAACTTATGCTAAATATAAAAGTGGAGGCCGCGACCAGACAGACAAAAAAGTCGATGTTGGGATGAAGCGGGCTCATTCTTAACAAGTTTGGCGACGGTTCTCAAGTTATAGAATGTATTCGAAAGACAGTAAATTTCATCCTAATTTTCATACAACGTCAGCGGCAAGCGCCCTACGCTAAGCTTGTGTACGTGTGACCGTGTGTTCTATGCGATTCCATGACTCATGCAGCATGAGTGAGTCGGGGTCTCATTCGTATTCGAGAATTACTCTTAGTTTTGGCGGTAATTTCATCGTTATTATGACAGTAAAAATTTAGTAAATAGTAAAAAATTGGATTTTGTTAGCGAAGGACTGTACTGTCTTAATATAAAAAACAAAATTAAAACGTAGTCAGTAACGGTAACTGAATTCACGCCCAGTTTTTAAATATTATTTTGTGTTTTTGTTCCGTTTTCTACAATAAAGTGTTTACTTACTTACTTACTTATGTTAAAAGATGAACCCCTGATTGCAAGACATTGAGAACCGCGGAAAGAGAGGCATTTTGCTGAGCTGTGGAATAGCTCTAAATAATAAAAAGTAAGCGCGAGTAGACTTTCCTTGAACGTTTTATAGCAATAACCATAAAAGGTATGTAAATAAAAGGTCGTAAGGGGATTTTATGTCGCTCGCTGCTTAAGAGGATTTGCACTTGGATGTGTAAAAAATGCGGGAAATAGCACTCGTGGAAATTGTGGCGTTCCACTTTTATTTAAGATCGATTTATATCTATGATGAGAGTGTCAGTGTCGTGGTAGAGAGTGGGTACGTTCCACTAAACGTTCGCATCGATTGTAACGCAACGATTGTTCCATCTAAGGCCTGTGGTCGTCGCGAGCGATATTTCGACGTCAAATAATAACGTCACTGTTTTAAACTTTCGTGATTCTCACACATATTTATGTTTACGCGGGACTTAATCACGGTATTTTTTAATTACCTCTCGACGTTTCGACCGCGTTACAGCGACCGTGGTCACGAGTAAATACCGTGATTAAGTCCCGCGTAAACATAAATATGAATAACGTCACTGTCCGCAACCACATCACGTACACAAAATAAAGGTGGGTCAGTGTGGGCTGTCACTAAAAAGTCACCTGTCAACACAACACTGTCAAAACTCAAGTCACCAGAACTTGATGAATTTTCCGAGTCTCTTTCGTTTTGTGCAAAATGCAACCATAAATGCACAATTAAATTCACATGTTGAATTTAATTGTGCCGAAATCCATTCGAAACATTTACTCATAGCTCTCACAGCTGCACGTTTTCACCATATTGGAAGCACACAGCGCTCAAGTTGAGCGTTCCACTTATAACATTAGCCGACGCCCGCAGCTTTTTTACGTTAGTGGAACGGCGATTTCTGTGGTCGTGGGGGCGATGCGGGCGTTAAGTAAAACGTACCCAGTATGTCTTTTAATAGGCTGAATTCACAGCTGTCCGGGAGATTCGTGCGGGCTGTTGCTACGGGCGCCCAGAGCGGGAGCACAAATGAAGAACTAGGGCATCGTTTCACAGCGACGCAGAGTGGGTCTCGTGCCGTGCGCAGCTGTTGCCCGAACGGGTCTCCCGGACGGCTGTGAACCCAGCCATAGAGTTTAAACCCACCCGGCACCCGACCCACACCGCCTCGCCATGTGCGGTTAGTATTCTTTAATGAACTTGCATGGGCATATGCTCACTACACCAACTCCGTAACGTCAACGGATCGCATCACTCGCGAGGCGTCCTCGCGCCGACCGCGAGTTGACAACGCGCCGACCGCGCGTTGATAGCTCGCTGTTGGTACGCTTGCCACGACTGTACCTCGAGCTGACAACGCTTCTAAACGCTCTTAAATGTTTTTAATGTTTCTAAGGCCAAACGCTGGTAGACTACTCGGAAATTTGTTGACCGCGTTAGGTCCACTCAATAACCGCGCGAGGTCCACTCAATGACCGCGCGAGGTCCGCTCGTTGACGGCGCGGGGTCCACCCGTGGACCACCTGCCAACAACGAGTGGACGCCGAGCGGCGAGGCGGTGAGGGTCGGGTATCGGGTGGGTGTAGTGAGCTATGACCTTAAGGGCTATATTTCACCGGGACACCACGGCGGCGCAATCAGTCGTCAAATGTATGAAATGGTTGCGCAACCAACGGACACCAGGTGAGTAACTCCCTATAGAGCTGTATACATTTTGATGGTAGCGGGCGACTGGTTGCGCCGCCGTGGTGTCCCGGTGAAATATAGCCCTAAGTATTACAGCTCCAAACTGACAGCGGAAGCGGAGCGGCGAGGCGCGGTAGCATCAGAGTATAGTTGGCGGCAACAAACTTGGCCACTAAGTCACCAAACCCAGCCAAAGCGGCGGATAGACGAATTACCCCGATTGGTGGGTCACGAACTGATCGGAAACATGTCGAGCTAATCCCGATATAAAGACGAGAGTAGATTCATTATTATATTTCACTATGAAGTTGAGATTATATAACTCTAAACACACACCTATTATTTACGTTGTATCGCTTATGAAATACATACATACAATCACGCCTGTGTTCCCAAATGAGGTAGGCAGAGCAGACACGTGACATAGAAAAAACAATTACTACTTCACGCTTCGCAGCCACTTCTAGCATAGTTTTAGGTTTGCAAAGATGTAAGAGGTAGAATAGTGACAAGTAGCTAGCCTGTCGCCTAAAGCATACCTGAAACAATTTTCTTGGTTGCCTCTTACGACATCCACGGAAGAAATGGAGAGGAGTTATTCTATCCCGACACCACACGGCAGTTTATGAAATAATGATATAAAAACCCCTCCTTTAAAAAAAATACGGTAATAAATAAAATATTCATCGAATTCCCTTAAATATTAATCACATTCAAAGCCAATTGAGTCTTCATAGCTTTTAAACACTTCCGTAATAGCTCGCCCAAAAATAAAGTAAAAAACCATCTCACATTTCCCGGTTCTTCAAAATCATGCCTTTCGTGAACTCATTTAGAGTTCAGATTCACAAAAATCCTGAAGTCAGTGGGAACCTTATCGTTCTAAAGGTATGATTAAGTCAATACTATTTACGAAAGAATTATTTTGTATTTGTCTTTAAACGGCCCAATTTGAGCCGTAGGGGGTTTTAAATATTAACAGGGCGCTTAAGAAACGTATTATTTGAAAGGCTGCTTACTTATTAATGAGGCTTCAACAACTAGAACATCTGCTTTTAATTCAGAACGAGTATTTTAAAGAGCTTATTTCGATTAATACAATGAGTCTTCCTGGTATCCTGGTATATATTTCCTGGTATACTTACCTAATCTTTCTGAAATATTCCGTGTGGTCTTGGACTTAAGACAACATCTCTCCATTTCCTCCGTGGTCGTAAGACGCGAACAAGGAAACAAGTTAGGCTCAATTCATACCAGAAGAGCGGCGAAAGCCAGCGAAGTGGAGCGCAGTTTCAATGTCATGAGAATTTTAACTTTATTTTCATTACAATAAGACTTATTATCGCATGAGAAACCACTTGCCACTGTTCGCAACTTAGACGTGTAATCAATGACCGATGTGACGGACTAGATTGTCAGCTATTGGATCAGTATTACACGACCAAGTTACAAACATAGGTAAGTGGCTCAACAATCCCTGTTCATGATGGTACCTACTAATAATACAATACAAGTGAGACAGTTTATCGTAAGTCCAGTTTAATAGAGCTTTGTACTTTGACTTTATATTTATGAACGTTGTTGTATTAAAAAAATGTACTTACACATTACGCATGTATTCCTAAATTGGTTTGGCAGAGCATATAAAATGCTACTCAGATTATAATCATAACTTTTTCATGACCCGTACTTCTAGCACAATTTTATGGTTTGAAGTTGATAGATACTTAGTAACAGGTCGCTAGACTGTTGCCTAAGATGTACCACAACCTACGATGTACGATGGTGCGTGTCTCATCTCGCGCGTTATCGTGCTTTATGTAAAATTATACAGACGTTAAAAACAGTAAAAAAAACAGCACTAGATGAAAATTACTCAGTTCCGCAACACTAACTGTATCCATGAATCACACAAAATTCATTTGCATTCTTATTCAATCCCACATTATCGGATTTCAACACACTCGCTGAAATCTCCGTACCGTTAAATTAATTCTGTCCGAAAAGTCTATGAAATCCACAAACCATACCCTCTTCATTCACAGTTGGCTACTCTGAGAGTAATAAATCTTTGGTAGTGTTGCCAGTTTTTTTCGCGACGTACGAATCTGAACTTTACCAGCGTGGGTTTAGTCTGAAAACCGTGTGGGCGATTTGCGAAGGTGTTAGATTTTTTTCTGGGTTCCGTTTTCAGCCAGTTAAGTTCGTGCCGTAAATCAATTACTTGAAACGTTTCGATAAACGAAGAAGTATGGGCGTTGTCAAAATAAGTAAATAAAGTATCGTTAAAACCTAAGCAATAATGCATGCGGTGATCGCGAAGAGTAAGGCAGACGACAGACTATCCGCGACGGACTTTTTGTCTGCGAAAATAGAACTGAAATTATATGCAGTAACGCACACGACGCGCAAAAAGTCCGGCGCACAATTCATACAATCCACGCAGACTTTTTGTGCGCCGCAGACTCTACTCTACTCAAACGAAAAAATAACAGAAGACTACTATTAGAGATGTGTCCATTCATATAATCACGCATGTATTCCCAATTGGGTTGGTAGGCCTGATGTTTTTCGTGTAGTACACTGCTATATCAAAGCAGACAGAGCTCCCTCTAAATGTGTCAATCTATAATAGTTTATAGCTTGGGCGAAAATAGATATTTTTAGTGACTAGGATAAAAAAAAGCATTATTTGGTTGGATTGGTCATATAGAGAGGATGGAAGAAAGAAGATTTACTAAACAGATTTAAACGGGGAAAGTGAATGGGTGCATGGGGAGGGGAAGACCTAGATGGATATTCCGTGACCAAATCGCGGGCGTTTTAGAAAGAGGTCAGGTCAAGAGTACCCAAAACGACGAGCATTTAAAAGGACCATGTAAAGGAGAATGTGGATGAAGCAAAAGAAGTAATATGTCAGGATCGTAGCAAGTGGCATGACGATAGTATGTATGTATTTAGTGTATGTTTGAGTTGTGATACATCTCTAGTTAGTTATGTGACAATGTGTGCCATATCGGGAACCACAATATTCTTGTCAAAATCACGAGTCATGGAATCATAAAGTAGTACACACGATAAATTTACAATTCGATTTCACGCCTGTCTCCCAAATTCCGGAGCCGATGTATAAAGGCATTGGAATGAGTCTTGAACAGATAAGGTTGTGCTGAGTCAGTGCACGACGTCCGATGTTTCCAGACGGTTTCTTGGGCTAATAAAGTTATTTCTGATATTTTAATTGGCTACATACAGTCATAAATACATCACGCTTTTATTCCCAAATGGGGTTGGCAGAGCACACGTAACGTAGACAAAAGCACGACTATACCACGTTTCGTGACCATTTTTAGAATGTTTATTTAGGTTTTGAGTTGGCAGGTAATAAAGTGACAGGTTGCTAGCTTGTCGCCTAAAGCATACCTCGACCTATTTTCTTAGTCGTTTCCTATGGCGTCCACGGAAGAAATGGAGAAGTGTTATTCTATCCCGACCCACACGGGTTAAAGTTATTTCTGATGTTTTAACTGGCAACACTGCTTGATATTGCCCGTGTAGTGTTGGGATTAGAATAACACCTCTTCATTTTTTGTTCCGTGGATATTGTAGGAGGCAACTAAGGACATATTTTAAGGTATATTTTAGGCGATAGGCTGGCAACCTGTCACTATTCTACCTACCACTTTAAAACCTAAAAAATATCCTAGAAGTGGCCACGAAACGCGAAATAGTCATGTTTTGATGTCAATCAGCAATGTTTTAACAAAAAATTTTGATAAAAGTGTCCTGCCTACGCCATTTTGAGATTACTGGAGTAACGTATGTATGTAGGTATGTTTCTTATGAAAAAGATAAACACAAAACGTGTTCTTTGTTTTTGTGGGATACCATCCGTCACAGTCGATAAAATATCTTCACAGTCGCGCGAGCTCGTAAACTATATCGAGGATGTCCGACAAAACATTTGTCAGATTCTGTATTGCTGGTAGACATTGGAACGTGTCGATAAAAGAGGACATTATGGGAACGTACTGCGTCTCTAGTTTCATTTTTATTTACATTGTATATGTAGGAACACAAGCACATCTCGGCTGCATGCGCAAACGGGGTAGCAGAGCGTACAAAACATTACATACATAATGTTTTTCAGCCTCTTTATCAGCCAGTCTCAAAAAAACTTTTCGAGCTGAACTCCATTTAAAACGTCAATTATCCGGCTTTTTGGACAAAAAATAATTCATAATTATATGTACGCGGGACTTAATCGCGATTTTATTTATTTACCTTCTCGACGTTTCGGCCGCGTTACAGCGACCGTGGTCACGAGTTGACTGAAACAGAGCGCGACGTTTGTTTCGCAGCCCGGGTTCTTCGAACTACCCGCACTTGATTTTCATCCGTAACGGCTTCTCGAACTACCCGCGTTTCATCAATATTGTCCACCATTCCACTATTACACCGACACACAACACTAACAATGTCAGACGCTCGCACCGAATGTTCGTCTCTAGGCTGACACTTATTAATAACCGGATTCCATGAAGACGAAAGCTTAAAACCATCCCCTCGGTTAAAATTTTTATACTTTTTAATTTCAACCGCTTCACGAACTATTCGCGAGTAATAATGTCGTTCTGTAGAGAGGATTCGGGGATTATGAAGCTCGATCCAATGGTTTGGTCCTGACTCCAACAAATGTTCAGCTATGGCAGATTTGTTAATTTGGCGATTTTTAACAGCAGTAATATGTTCCTTGACTCTTTCAGCTATAGTACGTTTCGTCTGTCCAATATAGGAACTACCACAACTGCAATCAACCTTATAAACACCCGGTGTTTGGTAGGGAACAACATCCTTCGCCGTACGCATATACCTCGCGACTTTAGACAGGGGCGTGTACACAACTTTAATGGAAAACTTCCGTAAAAGGTCCCCAATTTTGTCCGTCACTCCTTTCACATAAGGCATATACGCAGGCTGTCTAGCTACATCAGGACGCTTCCCCCCACTCTTTCTTCTAGGCTGCCATTTGTTCACCATATATCCGTTGCGTTTTAGAACCTCCTGAACATGCTTCAACTCATCTTCCAAAAATTCAGGGTCACAAAGATCATACGCTCTGTTCTGTAAAGATGCTACAACGGACTGTAGATGTCTGGGATGGTGATGAGACATCGCATTCAGATATCTGTCTGTGTGTGTCGGCTTCCTATACACAGTGTGCGTCAAGGAACCATCCGCTCTCGCCATCACCTTGACATCAAGGAAAGCTAGTGTGTGATCCACCTCTACTTCACTTGTGAACTGAATCTTCTCATGGATGGAGTTTAGGTATGCCAGAAACTGCTCAACTTCAGGTTTCCCACCTTTCATAACGCAGAAGACATCATCGACGTACCTTTTCCACAATTTAACATTCCAACATTGCAGATCTATAGACGCCTCAAAATGCTCCATCCATATATTGGCCAATACTGGTGCTACAGGACTTCCCATAGCCACGCCATCTATCTGGAGATAGTGCTGCTCTTGGTACAAAAAGTAACTCCCTTCCAAACAGTTCCTAAGCAATACCATGTAAGATTCTGACATGTCATTGCATACCTAAACTCCATCCATGAGAAGATTCAGTTCACAAGTGAAGTAGAGGTGGATCACACACTAGCTTTCCTTGATGTCAAGGTGATGGCGAGAGCGGATGGTTCCTTGACGCACACTGTGTATAGGAAGCCGACACACACAGACAGATATCTGAATGCGATGTCTCATCACCATCCCAGACATCTACAGTCCGTTGTAGCATCTTTACAGAACAGAGCGTATGATCTTTGTGACCCTGAATTTTTGGAAGATGAGTTGAAGCATGTTCAGGAGGTTCTAAAACGCAACGGATATATGGTGAACGAATGGCAGCCTAGAAGAAAGAGTGGGGGGAAGCGTCCTGATGTAGCTAGACAGCCTGCGTATATGCCTTATGTGAAAGGAGTGACGGACAAAATTGGGGACCTTTTACGGAAGTTTTCCATTAAAGTTGTGTACACGCCCCTGTCTAAAGTCGCGAGGTATATGCGTACGGCGAAGGATGTTGTTCCCTACCAAACACCGGGTGTTTATAAGGTTGATTGCAGTTGTGGTAGTTCCTATATTGGACAGACGAAACGTACTATAGCTGAAAGAGTCAAGGAACATATTACTGCTGTTAAAAATCGCCAAATTAACAAATCTGCCATAGCTGAACATTTGTTGGAGTCAGGACCAAACCATTGGATCGAGCTTCATAATCCCCGAATCCTCTCTACAGAACGACATTATTACTCGCGAATAGTTCGTGAAGCGGTTGAAATTAAAAAGTATAAAAATTTTAACCGAGGGGATGGTTTTAAGCTTTCGTCTTCATGGAATCCGGTTATTAATAAGTGTCAGCCTAGAGACGAACATTCGGTGCGAGCGTCTGACATTGTTAGTGTTGTGTGTCGGTGTAATAGTGGAATGGTGGACAATATTGATGAAACGCGGGTAGTTCGAGAAGCCGTTACGGATGAAAATCAAGTGCGGGTAGTTCGAAGAACCCGGGCTGCGAAACAAACGTCGCGCTCTGCTTCAGTCAACTCGTGACCACGGTCGCTGTAACGCGGCCGAAACGTCGAGAAGGTAAATAAATAAAATCGCGATTAAGTCCCGCGTACATATAATTATGAGTGAGAATCGCGAAAGTTTAAAACATTACATAAAAAATAATTCCTTTGATTGATACTGGTATGTCCTAATCTCTTACAATCTGAAAACGAAACCCAATTAAAAGAAAAATCGGGCGTTCTTTAACGAACGCGCCTCCTGTTACAAAAACACAATTAAGAAACAAATGCAATGTATCCGTGTGGTGTTGTGTTCAGAAAAACATATTTTTTGTTCCTTCTATGGATGTTGTAGTGTCTACGACGTAGTCGACTCTGGGAAAGGGTTAGTTAGTGTATTGTGGGCAATGGGCTAGCAACCTGTCACTGCAATATCACGTTTAACCATCTGGTTACCCTGATATTGCTAAACGTGGCACTGGATTTTTTGAATTCATGTGCTCTGCCTACCCCTCTTGGGTATACATACAGGCGTGAGAATATGCATGTATGTATGTGTCTCGTAAGAATTGCCAAGGAAAGAGGTTTGCGTGTGTTTTAGGCGCCAGTCTAGCAATTTGTCACTATTATACCTTCGAACTCAAAACCTAAACAATATGATGAAGGTATGTAGCTAGTGTGTATACATTGCTGCATTGTACAGACCGCCACGTTTGTTTTAAATCAAAACAAAATTTTACATCAACATTACCACTTTCAGAAGGGTCCTTCAGATTATAAAGATCATTAAGCAACCCTTATTTACTTTGAACTGTAATCAAAGAATAATCCTTCAGAAGAAAATGAAAGAGGAACAGGGAATCGACGCTCTGCTTGACGAAATGACTTTGAAAATGAGCTTTGTGTGGAATAAAACGTCTCATTGTGGAAGCGGTTTTTTAAAGATCAAAATATACGACATAAGCGGAATATCGACATTTGCTTAGGTATCGTGTGAGGTGAATAAGGGAATATTAGTGCAATGTAACGGAAACTACTGTGAGACTCACTCATATGCTGGGTTTACACGGGGTTAGTAGCTAATGCTTAGTACTTGCCACTTACACTTGTCACAGGCGTGTAAACATCTTGTATAAGTGCTTAGTATTAGTGCATCTGCAAGTGCAAGTGATTAGATTAGTGATTCGTAGATTACCTAGTCAAAGCTGCCGAAGTGTTTTGTTACTAATACTATTCTCTAACACCACTGTGTAGACGGCTACTTGCCACTTGTCACTGCGCATATAAGTCCCTAACCACCTACACTAATGACAAGTACTAAGCCCGTGTAAACCTAGCAATAGGCCCAGCGCAGACGACAGACTATTTTTGCGATCAAGTCTGCGGCGCAGAAAAAGTCTGGATTGTATGCATTGTGCGCCGGACTTTTTGCGCGTCGTGTGCGTTACTGCATAATATATATAATTCCATGGGTTCAATTTTCACAGACTAAAAAGTCCGTCGCGGGTCGCGGATAGTCTGTCGTCTGCGCAGGGCCATAGCGGCTACTCGGACAACTCGAAGATTAGCTCCACATATTTCGGGCTAATTCGTAGCCCTTCATCTAGCTGCTACTGCAAAACGAGCACTGTCACTCCTGTGCACTGTGTCTTCTAGACGAAGGGCCACGATTAGCCCGAAACATGTCGAGCTAAACTCGTTTTAAAACGTGAGTAATCCGCATATTTTTCAAGATGAGCGAGCCTCACGGTAGTTTAATTTTTAACGTTTATTGACGTCACCTTCTCCCGTGTCTACTTCTCATTAAAAACAACGGATATTATCTCTATTAACAAAAAAAGCAATTTCTTATGCAAAAAGCGGTGACGTGTTGAAAGTCATTTTATGGCCGTATGTCGTTAACTGACGATTGGAATCAAATTTAACTGTCGTTATGCCATTATAGTGTTTGCGGTATGCATATAACTTGATACACGCGATTATTAAATGGTAGAGTTCAAGCGAGTTGAGATTATGTTGAACGGTTGTGTAAATAACTGGAGTGGCAAGGAGCAGTATTCCGGCAAGCGTCTAGTTGACCAAAGAAAATGGGTTAACCTTAACATACATACCTATTTTTTAGGCAACTCAGAACCTAAAAAAAGCGAGAAGTGGCCAGGAAACGCCAAATAGTCATGGTTTTGGCTATGTAGCGTTTCGTGCGCTCTTCCTACCTCATTTGAAGATACAGACTTGATTAAGTTTGTATTCCCAAATGAAGTATGACAAACATGAGAAACCCTACATAGACGAAATCACGACTATTTCACGTTCCGTGTCCACTTCTAGTACATTTTTTAGGCTTAAGTTGGCAGGTATAATAGTGACAGGTTGCTAGTCTGGAGCCTAAAATATACCTTGATCTATTTCCTTAGTCGCATTTTACGACATCCACGAAAGAAAATTAAATGGAGAAGTTTTATTAAAAACTCGACACTACACAGATTGACTGATAATGACTGTGATAATGATTACCAGAACCACTGAAGCTTCAAAACAGCAAAATCGATATTCTCATTAAGCGCATTTACATTCCATTGAGCTTGCTATAACTCCTTTTACCTCTCTTATCTCTTTCTAACCAATTCATGTTGCATAAGTTAAAAAGAGACAAAGAGAAAGCATTCGTACTGAGGTTTGCAGTTACTAGGTGCCATCACGCGAACACAGAGTGATCATGATAGGAGATGAAGTTAGGAAAAGTTAAAGATTCCCCGTTTTTATTAAAACTTATAATCCTACAAGGATGACTCTTTTGTTTTTAAATTTAATCAAACTTAGAAAATTCTGTCGTCTTGGTACAAAGCACTAATGCTCGTTTTACTCTGCTAGAGATTTAAATCTTATACCTCTGTAGATGACTAAAGAAATAGGGTAAGGTATATTTTAGACGACAAGGTAGCAACCTGTCACTATTAAACCTGTCAACTTAAAGCCTAAAAATATTCTAGAAGTGGCCACGAAACGTGAAATAGTCTTGGTTTGGTCTATGTAGCGTTTTGTGTGTTCTGCCTACCCTATAAGAGGATACAGGCGTCATGTTTGTATGTATCATGAAAATTGGTCCCGCCGTTCAAACGTGAAGAGGAGTCAAACTTACACACAAATTCAAACTATCGCGTTCTTAATATTAGACTAAAGTGGAGTCCAAAATTAGGCGAACTAACTTGACAGTTCATGGTGCACTAAAGTTGCCACAGTTTGGCCAGTGCTGTTAATATCGATGTTTAAAATAAAAAGTCTTGTTATAAAATTGATGTTTAAAGTAAAAAGTCTTGTTGTCTTTATTATTGTGTTTGGAATCAAACTAATAATTTTACTAAGTAAATGAATAATAGTAAAAATTGGTAAAAATTAAAAATACACCAACTTGGATCAATTTTGTTAGTAAAATACATCCTTCAGATCATATTAAATCGCTATAAATTACAGTAGTTCGTCCATATTTGGCAAATATGTATGAGTGTGAAAGTTTCGACGAATTACTTGATAAAATATAAATAGAATCAGATTTATAGAAAACACATGGTAATATCGACATATTTATGTCGACGTAAACTTATCACTATTTATTTTTTCCTATGTCTGGCAACATTTTCGGCTGTCAAGTTAGTTCGCCTAATTCTGGACTCCACTTTAGTATGATGTGTATATGTATGAACGCGGGACTTAATCACGATTTTATTTATTATGATGTGGTATACTAGAAGTGCCTGTGAAACGTAAAGTATTCCTAGTTATGCCAAAGGCTCTTCTGCCTTTCTCAATTGGAATTACAGGTGTGATTTTTAAGAACCTTTGAGAGGAGTAAAAGTATTAAAAAGAATTTAACGCCATTTCTCGTTTGATTTCTGTCCACACGAAACGCAGTACGGTTTTATTTGATTCCAAGTGAAGATTTGTAGTCATTGCAATATGTCACACTGCAAGCGTAGTGTGTAGTATGTGTTGTAGAAGCTATTTATAGTAGAGACTTTTAGATACTTAAAAAAAGGTAAACAAACGGGACGTGTTAAAAGTCAAGCCGACAAAGTCAAAAATCACTTGAGGTATGTGTTGCTACATCAAATACGACACTTTCTATTTTAGTCGCATTACATTCTGATTGGATCAAACCTTGTGAATGACTTTGTTGGGTTGACTTTTGACAGCTCCCGTTTGTTTACCTTTTTTTAAGTATCAAAAAGCCTGTACTATAGTGTACTGTCTAACATCAGTGACTGTATTGTCAACGTTCAATGTGTTACAGATAGTTCCACTCAGTTGTGCGCGCAGCGATTTGTGTGCGTGCGCTTGTAAACACACATATTTTATTTGTATGCAGTGGCAGTGACGTGACGAGCGCCATACAAATGAAATCTGTGTATTTACAAGCGAACGCACACATAGCGCCGCGCGCACAACTGAGTTGAACTATCTATACCAGTGTGGATTTAGTATAATGTAGAGAAAATATAAAAATACTAGCTTTCCGCCCGCGGCTTCGCCCGCGTGGAACTCTGTTATATTGCGGTATAAAGCACAACTATAAGAAAACTTCTCGTTTCAAACGACACACAGCGCCATCGATCTATCATCTATCGATCGGTTATCGATTGATATCGATCTATCATCGATCGATATCGATCTATCAAGCAAATTAAATTTTTTTTTTCCCTCGGGAACATCAATTTTTTCCGGGATAAAAAGTAGCCTATGTCACTCTCCGTGCCCTAAACTGTCTTTACCTAAAAAATCACGTCAATCCATCGCTCCGTTTAGCCGTGAAAGACGGACAAACAAACAAACAAACACACTTTCACATTTATATGTATATTGGTAAGGATTTTTAAAATCTAAAACATGCTAGAAGTGGCCTTTGCGGCCAATTTGTCTATGTGGGGTTTCATGTGCTCTGCCTACCTACCCCATTTAGGAATACTATTTGTTTCACTTTAAAATGCGGGTAAGAGTAACTAATACCATGACTAAATTTTGTTTTCGTTTGATTAAATCTACATTGGCTAACTCCTCTTGTAAAATCAAAGCTTTTAAGAGTTTATTTTCTTGCCGCAAAACAAAGCCAATAGCTGTCGTATAAAAAAGGTTTTTCTAAATAAAGAAACCCAGACATTTCATAATGATGAAGTGTCTTAGATACTGAACACCGACGTCAACTCAGAAAAATATCGTATTGCGAAAGAAAAATGTCAAGTGCGAATGGACTTTGTCAACGAAGGTTCGATATCAGTTTTAGAATGCTGTAGTCCCCGGCATGTTACTTGGCAAGGCTCTATGAAGTAGGGGTAAGTACGAAAACCGCATTTTCTGTAGTAAGACGATTTCCGCACATACCCTAAAACCTAAAATGAAAACAACTTCACCTAAAATTAACTATTGACATAAAAATAACGTATTAAATAAATGGGATATATTATGTACTCACGTTTTTATATCGAGATTAGCTCGACATATCTGTGGCAGATAGATGAACAACAAAATAATAGTGACAGGTTGCTAGCCTGTTGCTCTAAGCATACCTAAACCTATTTTCTTAGTCGCCTTTTACAATATCCGCGGATGGAATGGAGATGTGTTATTTTAAGTCCCACACCGCACAGCACAGAATGTTCCTGAATGATAAGAAAAAAAAGTAGGTACTTAAGTTACAATGGACTTTATTTTATGATACACTTTAAGTGGATGGATTCACCTGAAATTTTAGTTTAGATAGGGTACGCAAAGTAGATTTATAATGAAAGTATTATTTAGCAAAATAAACATGGTTTTAACGATCTCTTATTTAAATTTTCGACACAGAACCATAAAGAGCTGAAGCCAATTAAAAAAAAGAGTTTACTACCTCAAAAGCGAAGACTTTTTGCAATCCGCCAAGCAAATAATTGTTCTGGCTTTGACCGGTCCAAAACTTAATTGCTCTTTGGTAGAATTAATAAAAATATGCCTCAGAGGACTAGAAGTTTTTATTTTTTTATTTATTCGTTGAACGGAAATAAAGATTCAAAGCGAACAGTTTTAGCTATTTATTTATAGCTGTCAGTTCAGGCTTCCTTAACTAAAAAGGATGTGTTTTTTATATTTATACTTGGCTAAATAAAGCCTTTAATGAGTTTTATAGTATTATCTTGACATTAGTAGGCTCATCATTGTGTTATTAACCGACTTCAAAAAAAGGAGGAGGTTCTCAATTCGTCGGGATATTTTTTTAAAATTATTATTATCTCAGTATATTTATTTTTCTCTTAGTATTAGGTTTTTACAATATAATTATATAAAAGTAATAAATAAAATTGATTACAAAATATAAAACATTATAAAAACCTAACCTAGGACGCCGTCGGAAACGGGGCAGGACCCAAGCTACCGGCGGTTAGGGCTGCAGAGTGAGGAACCTCCTGACGATGCGCGCCGTGTCAAGGAGTACTGCCTTCTGTATCAGACCCTTGAGCCAACCGTCTAGCGAGAGTCT
The DNA here is from genome assembly GCA_005406045.1 of Adoxophyes honmai. Classification (NCBI taxonomy): domain Eukaryota; kingdom Metazoa; phylum Arthropoda; class Insecta; order Lepidoptera; family Tortricidae; genus Adoxophyes; species Adoxophyes honmai. Next base: position 133,229 of record BHDV01027431.1, read on the forward strand.
CCTAAGATGGTAGTCGAGACTCTTCGCTATGAGACCGTTTGCTGTGACGACTATCGGTACAATGATCGTCGAATCCACATCCCACATGTCGGTCACCTCATGAGCCAAGTCAAGGTACTTGCTGAGTTTGTCCTTCTCGGCCTTCACGAGGTTCTCGTCATGGGGGATGGTGATGTCGACGAGCACTGCACGGCGCTGTGATCGGTCTATTATCACGATATCAGGCTTATTGGCAACAATAGTCCTGTCCGTGATAACTATGATGATGATTATTATGATTATTAATTTTTATTATGATGATTATTATGATTATTAATTTTTTTTATGTATGTTCACTGATTACTCGAAGACGCCTGGACCGATTTGGTAAATTCTTTTTTTGTTTGAAAGGGTATAGTTTTTAGGTGGTCCCATTGCCAGCATATCTTGATCTGATGATGGAATATGAGGGAAATCGAGGGCAACCCTCAAATTTTATTGGCACAGGTAATGTTTTTAGTACATTTTTCAAAGCTACACCAGTAGTTACGTCTGGCAGTAAAAAAAATATGACTGAGCTGATGATGGAAGGTCAACTCCTTAATGCTTAGGAGTTAAAGGATAATTCTTTCAATACTGAATGCACCTGCAGACTGGAAATTATAATTTCAGTAATTAGTGAGGCCTGCTGGTGATGGAAGGTCACCCTCATTATTAGACAAATGCTTTCAGTATAGCCCAAATTTGAAGTCGGTTTTTTTGTTTTTAAATTATTTCTCGTACATGGTAGTACTATTTGTCTCAAATATTCTTATAAAGATAGAGACACATCAACAAGGTATTTTTAGGCGTGTATGTAAAGGTTTCCTGTGTGTTGCCGGGTTAGAATAGCACCTCCCCCTTTCTTCCCGTGGGTGTCGCAAGAGTCGACTCTGGGAAAGGGTTAGTGTATTGTGGGCGATGGGTTAGCAACCTGTCACTGCAATATCTCGTTTAACCATCTGGTTACCCTGAAATTGCTAAACGTGGCACTGGATTTTTGAATTCATGTGCTCTGCCTATCCCTCTTGGGAATGCAGGCGTGAAAATATGCATGTATGTATGTAGCGTTCCGTATGCTCTGGTTAAAATATTAACGGACGATTTCTGGCCACCCTGTATACGGATAATCCAAAATGACATAATTAATTATGACACAGTCTCGCTCAACTAGTCGTCCCTATCTATAATTAGCATCTAGTTCAAGGCTTTGTGGCGAGGTCACTGAACTTAGGATACCTGGCGCAGCATACGCTATTTAGGTGTAAAGTAAAAATAGAAATTGAATTTTGACCACTAGGTACTTCTATTATTTAGGGTTTTTAGTTGAAAGGTACTTTTAAGAGGTTACTAGCCTGTCGCCTAAAATGTACCAACTTTATTTCCTTAGTCGCCTTTTACGGCGTCTACGGCAGAAATGGAGAAGTGTTATTCTAAACCCGATATCACACCACAAAATAAAAACAATCTCATTTAATTATATGTACGCGGGACTTAATCGCGATTTTATTTGTTTACCTTCTCGACGTTTCGGCCGCGTTACAGCGACCGTGGTCACGGGAAATAAAATCGCGATTAAGTCCCGCGTACATATAATTATGAGTGAGAATCGCGAAAGTTTAAAACATTATATAATCTCATTTAAGTCCCACTGAGAGTGTTGTATGTCTTTCAGATTGCGGATTAAGTTGTGGAGGTTGGGATATTTTATTGTAATAAGCATAGTCTACTCTGGGAAAGGGTTAGTGTATTGTGGGCGATGGGCTAGCAACCTGTCACTGCAATATCACGTTTAACCATCTGGTTACCCTGAAATCGCTAAACGTGGCACTGGATTTTTGAATTCATGTGCTCTGCCTGCCCCTCTCGGAAATACAGGCGTGAGGATATGTATGTCTATTACATATTTATTGTGTAAAATGTATCTTTATGTATCTGCTTGTATAATTATGTATGTCTGGGTCAAAATACACCTATTCATGTCCTGTCAATCGCTCGAAGGTCTGTGTAGGAAGAGATTCACTAAAAGATGTTTATGCGCCTTTTTTATTTGAAGTCTGTAAGAGTTATACATACATTAAAATTACTGTCAATCTTCATACTAATTTGAATTCGTGACCCATTAAGTGGTAGCACCGGAAAGATCGGAGTAAGGCTAAGCGCGCACTACGACTTTTTGTCGTGCGACACGATTTTAAAATAGCGCTGTCCATACTGATTTTTTCATCATAATGC
>BHDV01027431.1:139737-152587 GCA_005406045.1 Adoxophyes honmai
ACAACGTTCTGAACGTTTTTATTTTTTCCTGGAAAGTTGTCATTTTTCACTTGCACGTTTATTCGGTGGGGCCATCGATATGTCCCCTGCGCGCGAAATCGCTATCGCGCCTGCGAAGTCCGTGGCATGCGCGCCGCTCCGCTCTGCCTCTTCGCGTCGCCCGTCGCACAGCTCGTCGCATCGCTCAAAGTCGTGGCCAGGCCGTTACGTTGCATTTCTGCGACAAAATTGTCGCGCGACAAAAGTGCGCGCTTAGCCTAAAGGATTAGGTTAAGGTATACAACAAACTAGCAACTTCTCACTAATACACCTCTCCTATTAATGTTTAAACCTAAAATTATGCTAAAAATAGCTACGACACCAGTAATAGTCATGGTTTTGTCTATGTAGCGTTTCGTGTGCTCTTCAAACGAAGGCGTAATGTGTGTATGTGTATATTTCACTGACCCAAAGGCCTAAAACGTAGAAAGCCGGGTTTTATGCTGTAGCCTTGGCTTTTAGCAAAATTAGTAACAATGTCGCACAATAAAACTCTCATATAAATTGCGAGACACCAGGGTTCCATAAGTCCCGAACGAGTTACACAGGCTCATTATACCCATAAAGAGGCAGAATGGCCCGTTGGAAGCCGGATTAGCCGTCCTAGACTCACATTATACCTCTAACGGGGAAAATTGAATCCTAAACTCCCATTTCAGGGTAACTTTTCGTTTGAAATGGTCTGAGTCGTATTGAAATCGTAGATTTATTGATTAATGTATTAGGTATCGGAAAGCGATAATGCTAAAAGGCGAAAGAATGTGAAATAGCTACAGTTTTATCCATGAAACGTTTTGTGTTCTGGCACTCCTCAAGAGATATCAAAAAAAGATTTAAAGACAGTATTGGTATTTTTATTATTAGACAATTTTAAATCAATTTCCTAGTCCCAATTAGACAATTTAATGCCTGTGCTATGGATTCTAGACCATGGATAAACTTATTTATACTATACCTACGAGTAGATAAACATTCAAGACTTGAGAGCAAACATGTGCCCCGGCCCCGACCGGGATTTGAACCGGGGACTTTCAATGATTTGGAGGATGCACAATCAGGTCCTCTAACCATTGGGCTATCCGGTTGCCAATGTAAAAAAATAAACGCCCGTTAGTGTAAAGGTAGTAAAATAATACTCACAAGCAAACGATTTTTAACTTTAGGAAAGTAGACCACATGATAATTATTACATTTGTTCGACTTTTCTTAAGAGGAAATGGAGCGGTCATATTTTGTATGGAAACGTAGTCCCCTGATTCCTCGCTGGATATTACCCGTAGAACAATGATTTTTTACATCAAGAATCTAATGATATATTAGCATGTTTCTATGTTTTCCTTTTTTTCTTTATTGAATTATTAAAAGAGATATTAACCTTCAAAAACATGAAAAATTGGTAAGTTTTTTCCGTTGTGTTCAAACCTCTAGAAACCAATTTTAACACAATAATATCAAAATATAAGAACATAGAAAAACAGTTATGACATTTTTTAAATATTTAACGAAAAAACATATTTAATCAGTTAAGTTTTGGAGAAGAAATCAGGGGACTACGAAACGTTGTTTTTGAATAATTTTCATAGGTATTTTCGGTCCGAGCTGTAGTTGTTCTTATCGCACTCGACGTCGTCTGAGCAGGTCACGGCGCGACAGCAATAGATTTAGCAAATACCTATTTTTCAATTCCTTCGACCGGCATATTTCCTCTTAACCTATACAATTTTAAAAACTCTTGCGATATAAAAAAACGAAGAGGCGTAATTTTTTAAATTTATAACTCTTCTGTACGTATGGTGACGGTTTGGATTGTTTAGAACCTTAAAAATAATACCTTGCCATTTCTAAATTACGGAAAAAGGTTTAGGTAAGTTTTAGGCAACAGGGTAGCAGCCTGTCACTATTAAATCTCAGCCATTTGTTTCAAATGTAAAATTTATGCTAGAAGTGGGTACGAATCATGAAATAGTTATAGTTTTCTATCTGAGTCACGTTTCGGGTACTCTGCCTACCCGGTTTGGACACACGCGTGATTGTATGCATGTATGTATGTAATTCTAAACTGGATAGCAAGTGGGGGAAATACGTAAAATATCACCTCGCCATTCCTACGTGATAATTGGACTTTAAAATGCTAAAATGGACTTTTAAAGATAAAACGTGTATTTTGTCCTAATACATAATATATTTATTTATTACTTAACATTGTGCAATTTAGATAAACAAAATACTTGCAGATTACTACTTCAGATATTACTGCTCTGATCTGGTAAGCGTTCATTAATCATGTAATAATTTTAATTAAGATTCAATTAATGATTAAAATCCCAGAGAAAGTACATGGATGAGTTGTTGTCTAATCCTTGTAATATAACCTTGAGATTACGTATAGGTATTAAGTTGAATCGGTAAATTTTACGTGCTTACGTCTCTAATTACGTAGGTAGTACTTTTATTGTATAACGTGTTGATAGACACATAAACATCACGTTAATTATCATTATTTAATGTTGATTGTAGAAAATATCTTTCTTTTTTAACAGGGATCGGTTTAACACATCATGATCAAAGTCACGTATCGAGCCAATTATTTAAAAAATTGCCGCATGGTGTCATAGCATAATACCGAAACACAGACTTATATCGAAATAGATACCGCGAGTTCCTGCATTTGTATGAAAACCAGGCGTGCCAGTTTTTCTCTACCTACTGTAACCACATGAACGCTTTAGTGATGGGAAGTGACAGTCCGAGTAAAACCGATTCAAAGGTTACGCCGCGTTATTCAAATTGTCCTGTCTCTAGGAAGCTAAACGTAATCTAAGTAGTAGGTACAGGGCTAAATGGAATCGCGTCTAAGGAAAAGCATTGCTCTTCCTTTTGGCTCACTTTTGACATGCGAAGTACTTACACTTGAGTCGTCTATTTCGATATAGTTCTGTGAGTTTTAAGCACGTGCGGTGACTTCGTTAGATGAAAGATTGAGTGTAACCACTGCTTAATAAGTCGCCTTTTACAACATCCACCAAAGAAATGGAGAAGTGTTATAAGCCCGATAACAATTAAATTTCACGTTGACTTAGATGATTGTTTGTTACCGCTCTAAGGGGCATCAGATTATAAGTTTTTGATATTAATTAGAGCTTAAGGGCGCTTGTGCACTACCATGAATTTTACAGTCCGGCCGTCCGGATTTTTCACAGTCTGTCGCGCCGTCCCGCTCACGTTTATAATACTATTTAATGTAAGACCAGTAGAATTCATGGTAGTGCACAAGGGCCTTAATACCTTCATGCGTTTTTAAGAGAAAGGATCGTGGCAGACTGACAGACCGACAATTTTATTACGTATAAAATTTAAAGCACAAAATTTACACAAAACCGCAAGCAAAAATATACAATCATAACATTATCTATCACGATAGTTATGCGTACTTTTATCAATGCGTTTGCGTAAATACTGTTGCGCAATAGATATAAAATAATCTAAATATAAATCAATCAAAACGCACGATAACCGGATTTTATCTATAGTCTATCAAACATGTATGCTACCGTCCTTGGGTATGAGGGGGGCGGGGGAGGAGGCGAGGTAATCAGACGTCAGCGGGGACTGCAGGCGGCGGGGGGAACATTGCGCGTCGCTGTGACGTGCTACGTAACTAAAAAATCCAAATTACTACATTTAAGAGCGTGCAAACAAAATTCGGTGATTTTGATGTTTTTCAAATGCTTCAGAAAGCTATAAATCCTTAAGTTTTTAAAGAAAAACTACTGTAACATATAAATAAACTCTTTTTCTAGGGATTAACGGAAAAAAAAATTATTAGCAACACAGATTTCTTTTACTTAGCCAATTTGTTGAAGGGTTTTCACAAAAATAAGCGTCAGAGCTGTCTTTCACTTGAAAATTTTCCATTAAAATTTACCATAAACGATATAAACTTGTTATTATCTGATAGACAATGTAGTCTACTGGGGATTAACGGATTAACATGAATCAAATTATTGGTTTTTATTATTCAAATATCATTTTAAATAATTTCAAAGTTGAACCATTACTTTATTTTTTTTCTCATTGATTTTAATGTAATTACAAATGAAACAATTTTATTGTAAATTTACAGAATATGTTTAGTCTAACCATATTTTTTTCATGGTTAAATATGAGTTAATTTACATTTCACGATTTTTTAAACATTGGTCCAAAACCACTAAGGTCAGGTGGGGGAAGAGAAACGCAGGGATAAGAGGGCTCTACAGACCATAATCACTCATAACTCGACGAGTTATGGTCTGTGGTGCCTCTTACCCCTGCCCTGCCCCTGAATTTCTCTTCCCCCACCTGATCTTATATTACGTTCGTAAAAAATGTGTGCGCCCTCTTAAGCGCAATAAAAAAAACTATAGTTAGAATAGCACCTCCCGCTTTCTTCCCGTTTGTAAAAGTATTGTGGGCGATAAGCTAGCAACCTGTCACTGCAATATCACGTTTGACCATCTGGTTATCCTGAATTTGCTAAACGTGGCATTGGATTTTAGAATTCGTGTGCTCTTGCCTACCCCTCGTGGGAATATAGGCGTGAGGATATGTATGTGTGTATGTAAAAAAACTATAAGTGTAGCTTGAAAACAAAAAAACAAATATTTTGAAGTAGAAACTTCGATGTAGGTTTTTTTACCAACGTAGAAGTTTTTCGAAGAGGTAAAAATGGAATGTGTCTCGCTATTTGCTTTGAACAGATAGCTGTTTAAATCTGTACAACCAAAATGCTAAATGTGTAGAAATGAAAGATTATTTTAAGTTGATTTTGCGGTTTTTTCTATAGAGAAGAATTTGTTCAGTGATGTTTTAAAAACAGTAGTAAACAACCATCCAAAAAACGTTTATTTTAAGGCAACTTGGCTCACAGATTTAACTAAACACATAAAAACAAACAAAGATAATAAAGTGAAAAGTTGCAGAGAAAACAAAAACAGAAATCTGAATTTTTATTGAAATTTACTTATTCTGTACCGTAACATTAAAATAATGATTGTAAAAAGTTCGTTTAAAAGCGAAACATCTTTAAATATTCTCAAAGCGCCTAATTGTGCATTAAGATCTTTTAATATTTCAATTTAAGTACCCATCATTGTCAATATCATTAAAGGATTTCAAAACGTTTGCAAATAAATGAGTGTCCATTACGCCCAAAATACGTTCACGAAATCGCTCTCTAAAATAACGTACAGTCAAAAATGGTCGCTCTCAGATAAGCTCCTACAAATCCAATTTGCGAGTCGGAAAGCATGAATTAAGGACAATGAAGTTAACTTTATGAATATTAAACAGCGAATGGTCGGGCAAGGCAGGCACGGATCGTCTTTCTTCGTTTTTTGGTTAATTGTACAGCAATTAGCATTTTTCGGCGTCAATTTTTTACGGCCTTTCGTCGATAAAAATAGGTGTATAAACGTGCATGAATATTTGAATGAATGAATGTTAACAGCTGAAATTGTACAGAGCTATTGCTGTTAAACTTGTGGGCATTATAGGGGATCAGAAGACAGGCTCGTTCTTTGCCCAGGAGATAGGCAATGCTGCCAGTCTTCTGGGCATACGTGGCAGCGATTTGGTACAACTTTTTAATTATATCTGACACTGAATTTTTATTTTTTTGTTTTTATTATTAAACGACGATAGGCCTGAAACAAATCCAGCTTATCACACTAATACTGTAAATTGCTGACGACACCAAATTCGATGAAATTTAGTATGGCTGAAGGTAACGTCTTGGATAAACACGTATATATGCTACTTTTTCTTCTAGAAAAATACATGAATTCCATGGGAATACGATAAAACACTTCAACGCAGATAGATCTGCGGGCAGTAGCTAGTCTCGATATAAAAACGTGATTGTATCGGTTTTATTACCTGGTTACCCTGAAATTGCTAAACGCGGCACTGGATTTTTGAATTCATGTGCTCTGCATGTGAGAATATGTATGTATGTATCGGTTTTATTTTACTGTGAGTGAGTCGCACGATAGTTTTATGTTTCAAACAGAACATTTTACAAATTCAATGGATAGCCAAAGCCATTTTAAATTTTTTATAAAAAAGCGGCAGCAATTCAAGACCTTTGGCGCATAAATCCAGTAAAAATTCTTAGAGACTTTCTTCAAACATTTCTGCAAATACTCCTTTCTTAGAGCCTATAGCTGTATACCAGCCTAGCGATGAAAATAAAGTGCCTTCTCTGAACTGAGCCAACTGCGCGCGGAATACTAAACAGCTGTATAAGAGTAATAAATAATGCTGTCTAGTTCTTGCTTGCCCCTGATTTTACTGAGCTAGATGGAATATTCTGGACTTGAACCACCAAAACAACAACGTTTTTACCCTGTGTTTTGATGCGGGAGTTGGGTGTGGCAGAAGAAACATGAAAGTAGATTAAATCGTGTCACACACTACGCAGATCCGCAGATCTGTATCTGAACGCATACTGTCTGTTAATATCGTTCGCTAATCCAAAGTGTTACATTTTCAACTAATTATGATTTTACTGTCATCAGCAACCTCGCTTTTTGCAACTTTATAATTTATTACAAGACTGAACAGTCAACATGATTGGTTATTTCGATGTATTATTATTACGCGTCGAGAGTTTTGTTGATAATGTTTTTAGTCAAATAAAGATGTTGTAGCACCCCAGCGCCACATACGTTGAATAGCCAAACTAAACGATCCTACGTCGCGCTAACGAAGTTTCGATGATTCATTGCATAGATACAACTTCCATCTTCCTCTCTGTGGACTTTGGTCCCTAGAAATAACATCTGCCTGGAGAGAGATCTCTCTGTTTAGAGTATGTCCCTGACTTACCGCTTGTTCATAATTTTCTTCTGACATCCACCATATTTTTCTGTCAAACGGTTTTACATCGTTTCAAATGGAGAACTGAGGTGAAGTCAGCAGTTGCCAACGCTCGACTGCCAAATTAGTACGCTATTAGTTTCTGAACGAAAGCAACGGCAACCTTTGGAACTGTGCCAAACTATGTTAAAGGTTATTTGTGGCGAAGGTTAAAAATAAGACCGACTAAAATCCACAAATTTAACCCAGGTTTTAACACGAAATGTATTAAGTTGTTTTACTGCCTTTGTTTGTTTTTAGTTGTTACCGTGGATGTCGTAAGAGGCGACTAAGGAAATAGGTTTAGCTATGTTTTAGACGACAGGCTAGCAACCGGTCATTATTCTACCTCTTCCTTCTTTGCAAACCTAAAACTATGTTAGAAGCGGCTGTAGTCATAATCATGGTATTGTCTATATCACGTTTCGTGTGCTCTGTCTACCTTAATTGGAAATACAGGCGTGATTGTATGAATATGTATGTCGTTAGAGGTGCATTAGTGACACGTTGCTAGCCTGTCGCCTAAAGCATACCTAAACCCATTTCCTTAGTCGCCTTTTACGAAATCATCGGAATAAAATGAAGAGGTGATATTTTATCCCAAAACACAGGCAGTCGTTTTGTTAATATCATTATTTTTATTTCTCACTAGCTATGCCCGCGACTCCGTCCGCGTGGAATAGTGACAATTTTCCCCGTTTTTTTCCCACACTTTCCAACGTTTCTTCGCTCTTATTAGTCGCAGCGTGATGTTATATAGCCTAAAGCCTCGTTAAATCGTCTATCCAACACAAAAAAAATCAATTCGAACCAGTAGTTCCTGAGATTAGCGCGTTCAAACAAACAAACTCTTCACCTTTTTAATATTAGTAAGTAATTCTACAGACTAATATACGAACTAATCTAATAGCTCTGTCAGTTTGCTGCCATTACTTCCCGTAGGCATCAATTCCACACAGAAGGGATATATCTTGTTTAAATGCCTAGGGAGATAATCTATTAGGCCCGTCATCAAATATGGAGCGTATTGGTACATTGTATACGACGCACTAAGAATATTAACACATGGACCGGCAATTTTCCGTAGATATAACATACATACATATTCTCACGCCTGTATTCCCAAGAGGGGTAGGCAGAGCACATGAATTCAAAAATCCAGTGCCACGTTTAGCAATTTCAGGGTAACCAGATGGTTAAACGTGATATTATAGTGACAGGTTGCTAGCCCATCGCCCACAATACACTAACCCTTTCCCAGAGTCGACTTTTACGACACCCACGGGAAGAAAGGGGGAGGTGCTATTCTAACCCGGCACCACACGGGAAATATAAATAACCATAAATACAATCACGCTCATATTTCCAAAAAGGGCAGAGCACACGAAGCGTTACATAGCCAAATTGTGACTGTTTCACGCTTCTTTTACATACAAACGTACATCACGCCTGTGTTCCCAAAAATGGTAGGCAGAGCACACAAAATGTTCATAGACAAAACCATGACGAAACCGCGTGACCACTTTTAGCATGTTTGTTATTTATTTTGAGTTGGCAGGTATAATAGTAACAGGTTGCTTACCTGTCGCTTAAAACATACCTTAATATATTGTTTCTCTAGTCACCTCTTACGACATGCACGGTAGAAATGGAGAGCCGTTGTTCTAAATCCGACTCTACATGGACGTGTCTGATATACTAGACATGTATAAAGTATATAATATATAAAGTAAATAAAAGCACGCAAACCTGGATTATGGTGATATATGTAATTTAAAGATATAGTGACCACCCGTAGTGTAGCTAAGATATATGAGCTACTTTATCACATTAATCATTTTGGTGAAAACCCGTTTAGATGAACAGAATAGGGTGTAAGAAAATCGTTAAGTAATCATTATTGGACAAAAGAAAAATGAGAAAAAGATAATAAAGTAGGAAATATAATCAACAGGCGGTAAAATATGCTTACTGCTTACATAACTATTTTTGATTAAATATTATGAACTTAGAAGTATAGTTATTTATGCAATTATTACATGATAGATTAATTTTACCATTGCATATTGTATAGGTAGTACATTATTTCGTGCAGGTAGGTCATGGAAAGATGTGTATATTAGAAGAACTGGTATAAAATAAACACAAAATGATAATTAAATATTAAAAGAGTTCCTCTGTATTTAAGTCATAATAATCGCCAGTCACATCACAAACATACAAAAACACGTCTCTTCTCAAATGGGGTTGACAGAACACAAGAAACGTGACATATACAAAATCTTGACTATTTCACGTTTTGTAACCACTTCCGGAATATTTCTTTCCGTATTGTGGTGGATTATGTTGAATTAAATTTTCACCTCTTTCAAGAGGTGGCTGAGGAAATAAGTTAAGCAATGTTCTAAGCGACAGGCTCCCAACGTGTCACTATTGTATCTTCAAACTAAAATCCTCAAAATTAGTCAAGGTTTTGTCTAAGTATCGTTTAGTGTGCTCTATCGACATCATTTGGAGACACAAGCGGGATGTATGTGGTTACTTAGTTTTCTTCACGGTTTAGAAGCTGAAAATATTGTCTAAGAGGAGATAGGGGAAGGGGGAGATAAAGTAACAGTATATGCCGTTTTAAGAATTGTAAGCGATAAGTGAATGAGCATAAGAAAAGTCCCGGAAGACTACTAGTAAAGGCTAACTTAAACCAACAAACCTATGGTTTAGATAGGTATTATGACAAACACAGCTTACTAGATACCCCATTGCAAAAGCAATTTAAACCTTAACTTCTCAACTTCCGTGATTGACGAAAAAAATGTTAGCAAAGTAATTAACTCTTTTATTTTCGTCCAAAACCCACTTAAATATTTACCCTAAAAACTTCTAAACTCACTGCGAATTCCTTCAGAAATCCATATTTTTTTCCATCGAGGCGCTAAAAAAACACTTTTTTTATTACCTTCGTCCAGTCCCAGAAAGCTGGACCCATTCCCTCGCACAATGATATTATACGTTGGTAATTCAGCTACGAACTTATCCACTTTTTACATAACAGTCACCACTTGTAAGGAAATACAGAGACCAGAGCCATAACTTCGGTAAATAGGTACGAGCGTAGAGGGGCTACGGCGTAGACGTGCTACGGCCGAGCGCTACGAACACTTACTGAGCGCGGGAACGTTTTCAAGTCTATCTTTTGTCCTTGTCGCTCCTCTAGTTTTTTGTATGTGCTGTCTCTTTCACAGGGTGTTTCAAGCTATGTTTGCTGAAGGCTCGAGGTAGAATTATTGTTGCCGTTTTGACAAGAAGAAATCTTTTGTATAAGCTTCTATTGACGTTGTGAATGTGATTTGGTTCTTCTAGTGGATTTCTGGAGAAATTGCTTGGAAAGTGTCACTTGTTACGTGCATGTCAATTGAGTTGAGAATACTGAATGAACATGGAATTCTGGGTCATACGCGAAAAAAAAATGTCTCCTTTGTATAAAATGTAAAATTATTGTTGACTAGACTATTGTCGAATTTACAAACCTCATAGATATAAAACAAAAACATTGTATCTTTTACATTATAGGAAGCCTATCTCGTCTCCCCGTTAGTTAGTTACCCGTGTGGTATCGAGTCTAGAATACACCTCTCCATTTCTTCGATGGATGTCGTAAGAGGCGACTAAGGAGATAGGTTTAGGTATGCTTTAGGCTGACGCCTAAAGCATACCTGACGGCTAGCAACCTGTCACTATTAGGTATACTACCTCTTCAATCTGGCTGAAAGTGGCTGCGAAGCATGAAATAGTCATAATCATCGTTTCACGTTCTCTGCCTATGCCTACCCTTTAGGGAACATAATATGTAAGTATCTCGTCGTTTTGAAACTGCTTCATCTTCAAATTTCAGCAATCGAGAGGTGTATTTTTTGCACTTCAAATAGTGATGTGCCTTCACTATCAAAAATTAACAATAATCGGATAAACTTTTAAACCTGATTGATTATGATTTTTTTTAGGGTTCCGTACCCAAAGGGTAAAAACGGGACCCTATTACTGAGACTTCGCTGTCTGTCTGTCTGTCTGTCTGTCTGTCACCAGGCTGTATCTCACGAACCGTCAGAGCTAGAGAGTTGAAATTTTCACATATGATGTATTTCTGTTGCCGGTATAACAACAAATACTAAAATTAAAATAATTATGATAATTAAGGGGGGCTCCCATACAAAAAACGTGTTTTTTTTTGCTATTTTGGATCTATTTAAATAACTGTAACAGGTAAATACTTGAAATGCTCACAGAATATTTAATTAAATATTTACTTTAAAAGGAAATAATTAAAATAAAATAAAATTAGTATTTAAGGGGGGCTCCCATACAAAAAACCTATATTTTTGCAGTTTTTTTTTTCGCTGTTTTGGGTCTATTTAAATAATTGTAACAGCTAAATACTTGAAATGCTCACAGAATGTTTAATTAAATACTACTATTGAATAAAAATAAAATTAGTATTAAAGGGGGGCTCCCATACAATAATTCAGATTTTTTGCATTTTTGGTACGGAACCCTTCGTGCGCGAGTCCGACTCGCACTTGGCCGGTTTTTTATATTACATGGCCAAACCATTAGTATTTATAGTTGTCAACTTAATAAAAAAAACGCAACAAGATCGTATGCCATAGAATGTGGTCACTCCTCATTAAATAAACATAATCTAAGATTCCTAGTTATATAAGCTATTCAAATGAAAATGATCCATAAAGGTATATACAATGGTTTGTATATCTTCTCATACAAAGCCATTCAATACCCACCTCGGCTGTCGGACATTTACAAGTCACTAGATCAAGGAAATTAAACCGTGTCCACTTCAACGACTTAGATGTTCGTTGTCTGGTAGAGATCGCTGTAAATCGATAAGGGTGCCTATTATAATACCTAAGTTTTTACATACATACATACACATACTCACGCCTGTATTCCCAAGAGGGGTAGGTAGAGCACGTGAATTCGAAAATCCAGTGCCAGGTTTTAGGTTTTTATGTAGGTAATTGATTGCAATTTGAGAAGTTGTTTTTATTGGGAAGCCAATTTTATTTGTTGAAAATTAGGGACATTACTTGTAAAGCCTCGTGTGGTATCGGCTTTAGAATAACACCTGTCTGTTTTTCCGTGGATGTCGTAAGAGGCGACTAAGGAAATGGGTTTTATTATGCTCTATGCGACAGAATAGCAACCTGTCTCTATTATATTTCCTCTTCCATTTGTTTTGAAACCTAAAATTACGCTAGTACCTGCCTGCTGTCTGCAAATCGTCAAATAGTCATTATTATGATTTTATCTGTTACTAGCTTTTGCCCGCGGCTCCGTTCGCGTCAAATTCGGGGTTTCACAGAAGAGATAGCACACATACCAATTTTATAGCTTTCTACATTGAAAACTTCCACTCCTCACTTTAGGGAAATGGGGGGTTTTGTAAAGACAAAATGTAGCCTAAATATGTCACTCTACATGCCCTAAACTATCTCTACCTAAAAAAATCACGTCAATCCATCGCTCCGTTTAGCTGTGAAAGACTGACAAACAAACAAACAAACACACTTTCACATTTATATATTGGTACGGATGTTTCGTGTACTCTGCCCATCCCATTTGGGAACATAAGCGTGATTGTACCATCGAACGAATTGATTCCTGACCCACCATATAACCTTTTCACAGTGAACGTCATACTGACATTGCATTGCTTGACAAAGGAAATCTTTATTATGTTTATTGTGACAACGTTCTCCGGTGGGTCAGGAATCAGTTGGCTTGATTGTACGTATGTACGTCAAAATGTACCAAATTTATTTCGGTTATAAGAGAGAAAATACCTCTTAACTCTTAAAAACATTTAAGTAGGTAAATAACAATAAAGCTTATAAATAAC
>BHDV01027483.1:0-16463 GCA_005406045.1 Adoxophyes honmai
TAGTTGCCACTTACATGATATCAAAATCGCGCTATTCGCGACATTATGCATCGTCGCGCCATTGATCTAATACTACTACGTTACCTATACTTCAATGCGTCGCGCCGCGTCTCGTCGCGTCTCGTCTCGGTGTGAAATTGACCCTAAGTGGTACTTAAAATTAAAAAAATATGCGAAAATCCCAAATGTTTTTCCTTTTTAACATCAATCTTACATAATTTCACCAAAGGAACTTAAACCTTGGTTAAAAAAAAAGTTTTCTTGGTTAAATTAATCCAAAATCCATCCTTTGAGTCGTTCTTCCTTTTAGAAGCTGCAGTACCAGAGGTGTGCAGACGCTTGCACAATATTTTAACAACACTACCTATCTCTCTTTTTTGCGCCAGGGATCAAAATTGCAAGATGAGTTATCGCCTATCGTAAACGAGTTACACACTAAGTCCGCATGTGTAGGTATTTCTAGTGTCACTTGTCGCGAACACGTATCTGATTTCATATTGAAAAACGCTCCAACACTGTCATACCAAGGTGACCTTGCAGCGAAACTGGTTTGACGTTAGTTAACCTACAATAACTATTTTCATTCCTATATTCTACCCGCGAAGTCATGTATTACGTACATGAATTTACGTAAATATATTCCGTAATTACTTTTTCAGTGCCAACTGTCCTTCCGTCACGTTTTTGTCAGTGTTTTCAGTGATAAATACGTGAATTATTACCTGTTGTGTTTTTGCTGAATACGTACGTGTTTTTTAAATCGGTGAGTGAATTTTTATTGAAATAATTCTACTCGTGGGAAGCTGCTATTCATTCAAGCAGCGTGGTTAAAAATAGTCTTGGATATCTTCCGGTTTGGCTACGTAATTTGGAAAACAAAATGCGACATCGATTTTTAGTTCGAGTTAGTTTAAGACTTTTTAAAAGTTTTTTTTTTAAATGCCTTTGATCGTTCGATTTCAGTCTTAGTTTTAGATAAGGAGATTATGATAACCTTTTCTGTGTTTTTAGTGCCGTTTCCTAGATAGTTTACATTTATCTTATTAGTATTATTAGAAATTATTTACGTGGGTGCTGTTATCTATTATGACAAAAAATTAAGTTAACAATATTTGTTTTTTTTTTTTTTTTAAGTTTACTTAATTATATTTATTTAAAAAACTAGCGTGACAACAACAAACTAGGTAATAAAGTAATTAGGTTTTAATACCTACCTATTAAGTAATCTTATTTTAATCCTGGACAAGATTATTAAAACTTAATTATTTTTTCTTCATCTAATTATTGTGGATTATCTAAAAATAATATTAAAGGCGTTAAGCGTTTTTTTGGTTTAAAATAAAAAAACACATTACTGACATGTTTTAAAAACCAACTAGGTACTTGTATAAAAATATAAATAAACGGACCTGCTGGTTAAACTGCTTCTAAAGATAGTCTTTATTTCATTCAGCAATAAAGATAATTTATCAATCATTCTTCTCCACAGATAAAACGATTATTATTATGTTATTACGTAAGGAGAAATTATCATTCAATTACATATTTCAGATAAGTAAGATGAGAAATGATTGATTTTTAAGTATTGTAATTCAGAATGGTCTAGTTTAAAACTCTAAACTATTTTCCTATTATTTATTAAATGTCCAAACTGTAATTTTTATCACTTTCTTTTAACTTTTTATATTAAAACCTCACCTACTTAAAAAGTTTGAAAAACTGCTAAGTATCTATTAGATTGCATCCAAATGTGGTAAAGAACCACTTTAAACATTTTCCACATCAACGGAAGTGGTGAGGTGTTATTCTAAGTCCAATACTAGATGAAAAAATATAGAAACAATACAAATGACAATATAAATGTGAAACTATTGTACCCCATAATTAAGTAACCTAAAAAAAGATGCCGGGTTAGAATAGCACCTCCCCCTTTCTTACCGTGGGTGTCGTAAGAGTCGACTCTGGGAAAGGGTTAGTGTATTGTGGGCGATGGGCTAGCAACCTGTCAGTGCAATATCACATTTAACCATCTGGTTATCCTGAAATCGCTAAACGTGGCACTGGATTTCTGAATTCTTGTGCTCTGCCTACCCCTCTTGGGAATACAGGCGTGACGATATGTATGTGTAAAAATATAGTTGAAGTGGCTATGATAATTTTGTCTAGTAATGTTATAGTGTTTTGTGTGCCCTGCCTCCCCATCTGGGAATACAGGCATAATGTATAAAGAAAAATAAAGAGGGGTGCTGCCGGCGACACTTTATAGGTAGATCAGCCACTTCATCTCCCGATGCGCCGATTACACCCACTAGTTTCGCCGAGCGATCTTAAAACACCGCGCGTTGTATGAGTATTAAAATTAAAATTTGTTAATTGTTAGTTTGGACAAGGGTGTGTACGCAAATCTACAAGGAAAGAGTTCCGAGTTGTCGAGGGCGGTCTTGAAGACGACCAGAACGTCTAGTGTAGTCAAAACGATCATGAATTTGGTAACGATTTCGTTTGTAAATTAATTGTATGGAGACGTGTCGATCGCGGCAGTTGTGCAAACGTTCCGCTGTCGGCGCTGTCTCAGTTTCCATACAATTCCGCGATAACTCGCAAACGAAATCGTTATCGACTGCATTATCGTTTTGAACACACTAGACTTACTGTTTCTAAAACGTCCGGGATTTGTTAGATTTGAATAAAGTCCAGGGTACACTTTTTTTCTGAAAATGCCTACTTAATGTGTACTACGTGATATTATATGACAGTTAGTGATAGGGGTATTACAACATAGACCTACTTTTGCTAATCTTGAACTCTGGTGGCTCAAGCAAGTGATAACAAGTATTATATATTACTTACGTGTTTTGATAAGCATGCCGCATGGTATGTATTTACGGTCAAGGAATGTGATTGGGTCGACATTGTCACACATATACAGGGTGTTTGGTATTCTTCGGGGGCACACTCTCTTCGCAGCCACAAAAAGCTAGACGCAGCTACAAAAGTAGTTGAAGCGCGCGACAGCCACTCGTCAAGTGTTTTTAAAACGATCATGCAGTCGATAATGATTTCGTTTGCGAGTTAACGCGGCCGAATTGTATGGAGACGTGTCGATCGCGGCAGTTGTGCAAACGTTCAGTTGGCGGCGCTCTCTCAGTTTCAAAGGATCATGGGCAAAATGGGTGTAGCACCAACAGCCTTGAAACCAGTATCATTAAAAAGGTATAAAATTATACATAATTTCTTACTATGACCACAAATACCTAGGTCACCGGAGAACAAAGATATGGGCCGGTAAATATTCGGGCGTTTGAACCGCTGTCATTATTCTCAACACTTTTTTTTATCAGATACTGTTGGAAATGTGTATATAATAGTCTAGTATGTACCTTTTTGCAAGACATAGACACTATATGACACACTTATTATACCAATTTCTAAATAAATGTAATAAAAAAAGTGTTGAGAATAATGACAGCGGTTCAAACGCCCAAATATTTACCCGGACACATTTATACAAATAAAATATTATCACCGCAAAATGCTTATCACCCTATTTAACAACATATTTCTGTAGGCAGGTAGTTTCGATGCCAACATAATTCTAATAAATCTTGGGCACTTTTCTATTCGGCGTACAACCAAATTATAGACTTGACATGATTTTTGATAATGATAAGTATTGTAAGTAAGTATATGTACTTATCTTACAGAATTAAATGAAACGATCACGCCTGCGTTCCCAAATGGGGTAGGCAGAGTACACGAAACGTGACATAGACCAAAGTGACCAAACCATGATTATGACTACACGCTTCGTAGCCACTTCTAGCATAGTTTTATTTGCGTAGATGTGCCATATCTTTGTTCTCCGGTGAGCTAGGTATTTGTGGTCATAGTAAGAAATTATGTACAATTTTATACCTTTTTAATGATACTAGTTTCAACGCTGTTGGTGCTACACCCATTTTCTATACAAAAGTGCCCATGATCCTTTCCATACAATTTTGCGATAACTCGCAAACGAAATCGTTATCGACTGGAATTGACTGGATGATCGTTTTGAACACACTAGACGTACAGACAGCCGGTTAGTGGCCGGTACGGGACAAGAAGAGAGCTGCGAAGCTGCGATGCTTGTAGCGTGGTGGCTACCGGCGTCAACAGTGTGCGGCGAGTCAATTTTGTATCACCTGTTCGCCAGTGTGACTTGAAACCCTCGGTACGCGAGCACGACTCGCTCTTGCCAGTTCGCACGAAATCTACACTCTTTAATTCGATTTCGATTACTAGAGAATTCTTACTACAATTTCGTTACAACCACAACGTCTTAAAATAGCCCGCGTGATATTCAATTTTATACCTAAATACGTGTCACTAAAGACGATAACGCGTCGTGGTAGCCATGTGTGACTGTGTGTTTATCTAGATACCGACAGCTTATGAACACGGTGTTTTGTATTGTTAGCATGTTTAAACAAACACGTTTAGAGCATAATAATCTAGTTGATTTTATCGCGTGGTTGTTAATTAAATATGTAGACTTCGTAGACATCGATTTTTCTGATGATTGTCTGTTTTGGTCATATAGAGAGGATGGATGAAAGAAGATTGACTAAACAGATTTATACGGGAAGTGTGAATGGGTGTGTTGGGAGGGGAAGACCTAGACGGACGTTCCGTGACCAAATCGCGGACGTTTTAGAAACAGGTCAGGTCAAGAGTACCCGAAATCGACGAGCATGTATGAAGAGACTAATGAATGTGGATGAAGCAAAAGAAGTATGCCAGGATCGTAGCAAGTGGAACAAAGTGGTCTCTGCCTACCCCTGTGGGAAAGAGGCGTGACTGTATGTATGTATGTATGTATGTATTGTCTGTTTTAAATCGTAATTCTCAGTTCTATTTGTCTTTTAGCGGTAATTAACCACATTATTTTATTTTGACGTTTCGGCCGCGTTATAGAGACGTGGTCACGAGTGGTAAGACAGATAGGAGTTTACTAAATACACACGCCTGTATTCCCGAGAGGGGTAGGCAGAGTACATGAATTCAAAAATCCAGTGCCACGTTTAGCAATTTCAGGGTAACCAGATGGTTCAACGTGATATTGCAGTGACAGGTTGCTAGCCCATCGCCCACAATACCCTAAGCCTTTCCCAGAGTCGACTCTTACGACACCCACGGACATATTTTTACTATATGTTTTAATCCTTTAATTTATTGATTAATGAACTAACGAGTTATTTTAATAATTAAATTTGAATATTGGAGCATAATATTAATTAGAAGAGCCGCCTTTTCGGACTCTAGTCTCTTTCGCAACGGATCGTAACTCGCGACATGCTATATGTCCGTATCCGCATCAACTCCGCATCGATTTATACGGATGCGGATGTTCCGCATATGCGGATGGGGTTGCGAATATTCGCAAAATCCCTGGTTTTCTGGTTAGGAAACTATGCGACAGAGAATAATAGCTATGCGAAACCCACCACACCACTGCCTATACTATATTTACATACATATAGCAAACAAGTAGGTGTGTCCGACGCTTCCATACATTACCATAGTAATATGCGTTGACGCAGAAATCATTATCCATGCAATTTGGATGGCAGCCAGTCGTCAAGTGTACAATTCATACAAATACTGTTAATACTTCGCGGCTCGTTTGAACAACAATCGAGTAGGTGAAATGGGTTAAAATATACTATATGTATGTTATTATTATATTTAGGGTGTGTTATATCACATGTCTCTAATTTAATTTCCCGTTTCGTCTTCCACTTCTTTTATACTACATACATACATACAAACTTAAATAGGGTGGCCGGAAATTGGCCGGAAATTTTAACAAACATTCTGGTATAGCGTCTAAAAATGTTTATACCTTATCGGTTTAGGTAGTTAAAACAATATAAACAATCTTGACATGTCTTTTTGTTGAAATACACAGTCTAATAATTTTAAACAAAAAAAAACCGACTTCAAATTAGCAATATTTTGAAAAGATTCTGTTTACTGAATGTAAAATCTTGACTTCATCAACAAATTACCAAAAACGCCGTACATCTCCATATAAAATTTGAAGAGTTCCCTCGATTTCTCCAAGATTCCATCATCAGATCCTGGTGTCGTGCCAATGGAACCAATTTCGAGTTATGCCCTATCAATTAAAAAAAAAAATTTTGAAAATCGGTCCACGGGTCTCCGAGCTATCGAGTAACATACACACAAAAAAAAAATAAAAAAAAAAATTAGGTCGAATTGAGAACCTCTTTTTGAAGTCGGTTAAAAATGAAAATCGTTATACTATACAATTCAATTATGAAAGTAAATGCTTTTTTCATACCTACATTGTAAAATGTAAAGTTTTCGATTTATAAAGTGTACGTTTAAATAAAAAGACACGTCAAGATTGTTTACATTGTTTTAACTACCTAAACCGATAAGGTATAGTTGCTTTTCATGTCAATGCGCCCTGTGCTAGACCTACCTTACGTACCCTACACAGGTCCCGTTAGTCGACGTGTACGCAACTGCAATCGTTCTTCTAGCATATTTTATCGCTTTAAGTTGGCGGGTTAATAGCGACAGCGTGATTTAACATACATACATACATACATATTCTCACGCCTGTATTCCCATGAGGGGTGGGCAGACCACATGAATTCTAAAATCCAGTGCCACGTTTAGCAAATTCAGGGTAGCCAGATGGTTAAACGTGATGTTGCGGTGACAGGTTGCTAGCCCATCGCTCACAAAACACTAACCCTTTCCCAGAGTCGACTCTTACGACACCCACGGGAAGAAAGGGGGAGGCGCTATTCTAACCCGGCACCACACGGGGACGGCACCACACAGCGTGATTTAAGTAGATATATATTTAAATACTAGCTGTGCCCGCGACTCCGTCCGCGTGGAATGGTGACCAATTTTCCCGGTTTTATTCCACATTTTCCACTGTTTCTTCGGTTCTATTGGTCGCAGTGTGATGTTATAAAGCCTAATAAAGCCTTCATCGATAAATGGGCTATCCAACACGAGAACATTTTTTTTCCATTCGAACCAGTAGTTCCTGAGATTACCACCCAAACAAATTCTTCCGCATTATAATATTAGTATAAATTTAACCACCTCTTTGTCCGACAGGCAAGATGTCCCGCGACCGCTCCTCCCGCCGCTTCTACCGCGCGGAGTCGACCCACGACCTGCTGTCGTTCATGGACAGGGGCCAGGCCGCCAGCGACGAGAACCGATGGACGTTCGAGTGCGCCTGGGAAGCCGCCAACAAAGGTACAGTATTCCCAAGAAAATAAGTCACATCGGCTGTTACCGTCTGCGCCGAGAAGCGCAGAACGATATCTGAGAGTAGCCGAACGAGTAATTTATCTATATTAAACTTTATTTACAAACGCTCTGGGCACAATTTTGCTTGCTATGCACACACTTTAGTTCGGCTACTCAACGCATTTGGCGCTGGGGTGCTAGATATCTGTGACACTAGGAAATGTCGTGTAAAAGTGGTCTTAAGAGCCTATTTCCAAATAAAGTTTAGAATTTTGAATTTTTCACGCGTCGCACTTCGTCAAAGGTATAGTACAGTCGCTTAGCAACAGTCGCCTTATCATTGCCGCTTCTGCCGCACGGAGTCGACCCACGACCTGCTAACGTTCATGGACAAGAGCCAGGCCACCAGCGACGAGAACCGGTGGACGTTCGAGTGCGCCTGGGAGGCCGCCAACAAAGGTACAGTCTTAGCAACAGCCACCTTAGCACGACAGGGCCCGAGTAGTGATACGCGCGACATAGAATATACCTGTCACTGTCTAACTAGAAACGTCAGAAAACGACAGGCGTAGACTATCTATCTCGCGCGCGACGCGAATTAAGTGTCTTTAAAATCGTGGACTTGCGGTTGAGGTACCAGGGTCTCATAGATAGCCAGAAGCACTCACGCTCGCACTTAGCTGGGGTTCGAGGCAGCTGACCCATGCGATTGAGGTACCAGGGTCTCATAGATAGCCAGGAGCACTCACGCTCGCACTTAGCCGGGGTTCTAGCACTGTTCTAGCACATGTGGCACCCCTTTTACCCGGCGCCCTAACCCAACTGTGCCCTACCCCAACGCCGCTACTGGTAACGCACAGCAACGATCGCCTTGCTATGACTTTCTGCCAATTTTCTCGCGGAGAATTCTTCTGTTGACGTTCTTTCCAAAGAGCTGGTAGACTCAAAAGTGCTCTTAAGAGCCTATTTGCACGAATAAAGTTTAGAATTTAGAATTTTGCACGCGCCGCACTTCGTCAAAGGTACAGTACTATCGACAACTGATTCCTGACCCATCGCAGAACGTTGTCACAATAAACATAAGAAAGATTTCCTTTGTCAAGCAATGCAATGTCACTATGACGTTCACTGTGAATAGGTTCTATGGTGGGTCAGGAATCAATGGTTCGATGGTACATATGTACGGGATTGTTGAGCCACTTGCCACTGTTCGCAATTTAGACGTGTAATCAATGACCGATGTGACCGACTAGATGTCAGCTATTGGATTAGTATTACACGGCCAAGTTACAAACATAGGTAAGTTGCACAACAATCCTGGTTCGCGATGGTACCTAGTATTCATATTTCTAAGTTTCTAAGTAGTTTTCTTAGAACAAAACAAAACTGGTTCCTGTCTTTTAAATCTTCTCTGGACATGCTTCGTACTTCACAATAGTGCGGTGTTGTATTACGTCTCATCTAGTTAACAGAACGTGAAGCTATCCCTAAGCTAGGTAGTGTTAGGGTCTCCCCGCAGCTGTAGACGTGCAATTGCTCACTACGCCTGAATGCGAGGGTTTTCTGTGTTCCCAAATGGGGTAGGCAGAGCACACAAACGCAACACAGACAAAACCACGACTATTTCACGTTTCCTGACTACTTTCTAGCATATTTTTTAGGTTTCGAGTTGGCTGGTATAATAGAGACAGGTTGCTAGCCTACTGTCTAGGTCAGGGGTTCCCAAAGTTGTCTGGGCTACGACCCACCAAATACAGGTTTACAAAATTGAGACCCAAGAATAAAGGACTTTACAAATAACAAACGAAGTATTTATACATTTTTTATTACTTATTTAAAAAACTACCAACTAGTTATATCAACGGGAAGCTTGATATTGTTTCCTATGTTTCGGCATCACTGTTGACATCAACTTCAGAGTTTGATAAGTCAATTTATGAATTCCAGTATTTAGTTTTAATGTCCACCGTATAGTAAAAGGGAGAAGGACTTTCATAGCTTCATTCACTGGCCATCGGCTCAGTCATTCAATGTTCCGATCTATAATAGTATTGGCTGGGCCCACTTAATATTCTCTCGCGACCCACCAGTGGGTAGTAGTTTGGGAAACGCTGGCCTAGGTAATATATACTTAAAACTATTTCCTTAGTCGCTTCGTACGACATCTACGGAAGAAATGGAGAAGTGTTACCCTAATCCCGACCCCACACGGAAAATGTTTTGTATGTTTAAATGTTGTTTTGTGTATGCGTTGTTTATGTATGTATTTATTTTGTTGCAGTGGGTGGAATCTACACCGTCATCCGTTCTAAGGCCTATGTTTCCACCGAGGAGATGGGAGACAACTACTGTCTTTTGGGTGAGTTCCTTGCCACTTGACAGATATACAGGGTGGCCTGAAATTTACTGTAAATATTTTCACCAGCGGTCGGTTATAAGTGTCTGAAAACCTCCGCAAAATGCTTCCTGAAAATTTTCATTATTGACCTTGTGGGAGACAAATGTTTCGTCGCTTTTCAGGTCAATGCGATCTGTGTATCGCAAAACTATGCTATACGATACGAAGCCACACTATAGCTATGCCAATACAAAACTATACATATACATACTTCACACCTGTGTACCCAAATGAGACAGGCAGATCACACGAAAACAAAACCTTTAGATACCATTAACGAGTACATGTGTGATGTAAGTACATATACATATAATATAGAGTTTTGTAATGGAATATAGTTCAATTTTTATTTTGACACTTGTAATTTCCCTAGTCTAAAGTGACGCCTATACAAACTTTAGCAAATTTTAAAAGTCATAACTCCCACTTATAATTTGGGCCTTCGTCCTATAGGATACGCGTTTGAAACATCATTGACGAACAAGTGTGATGAAAATACTATGAAGCGCCCTGGCGCCACCTATCGTCGAATTGGCCGAACTACTTGCTACGGATGTCCATGGCACATCAATAACAATCCTACATCCCTCTAACGAAGTCTCGACGTTCGGTTGCATAAATACAAGTTCCAACTTCCTCTCTGCGGACTTCGGTCCCCGGGCATAACATCTGCCTGGAGAGATCTCTCTATTGGAGTCTTTTCCAAAACTATATTATTGTATTCTAGGCCCATATAAGGAGCACTGTGCGAGGCAAGAAGTAGAAGAAACGGACTTCCCTCCCAACGGGCCTCTAGCCATCGCCGTAAACGCCATGAGAAGCCAAGGGTACAAGGTATAGTATCATTTTACCTCGCCACATTTTTTCCATTGCTCAGATTTCGGCTAGTGATGAGGCGGATTCGGTAAGCTGAATTGATAAAATAAAATAACTTACTCACTCAACAACATGCCATAAGATTTCAGATTCATACTTGACACATCACTGCTATAGTTTTTTGAAACTATGGTAAAAACTGTCATGTTTACCCGTGTGTTGTCGGAAAGAAGCTACTAAGGAGATAGGTAACGGTATGCTTTAGGCGACAACTAGCGTGTCACTATTATACTTATACCAGCCAACTTAAAACCAAAAGAACATGCTATAAGTGGCTATGACACGTGAAATTGTCGTAGCTTTTTCTAAGACGTTTCGCGTGCTCTGCATATCACATATAGGAATAAGGCGTGATGAATGTGTTTATGTATTACTAGCTTTCCGCCCGCGGCTTCGCCCGCGTGGAACTCGGTTATATTGCGGTATAAAGCACAACTATAAGAAAATTTCTCGTTTCAAACGACACACAGCGCCATCGATCTATCATCTATCGATCGGTCATCGATCGATATCGATCTATCAAGCAAACTATATTTTTGTTTTCCCTCGGGAACATCAATTTTTCCGGGATAAAAAGTATCCTATTATTTAATCCGGACTTTTATCTTTACGTCTGCAAAATGTCAAAGCAATCGGTTCATTAGTTACGGCGTGAAAGCGGAACAAACAAACAAACAAACAAACTCACTTTCTGACTTATAATATTATTAGTAAGGAAGTAAGGATAACACGGATAGAGAAAGGCATGTTGCGTTGGTTTGGGCACGTGGAGAGAATGGATGAAGCAAGGATATGTAAGCAAATCTACAAGGAAGTGTTAGGGCAAGTCGGTCGAGGGCGCCCTCAAAGAATGTATATCGATCGTGTATGAGTGATGAATGTGATGAATGTTAGTGAGATGGGTGAAGTATGCCAGAATAGAAGCGAAGGGCGCTCTGTTGTCTGTATGAATATAGGTATATATTTAATATATTAATTTTCACCTCACGTAAGGTTATTCCGGTCATTCTTCAGACTTATGTCAGAATTATAATAACCGCGTCGCTTTTTTCCGCTTAATAATAATAATATAATGAAAGCCTTTATTCGCTGACCTTGTAACTTAAATACTATTCTTATGAAACAGTTTCATTCATAAATCTAATTAAATATTAAAAATAGGAACTAATTTCCTAACAACCAGTGGTCAGATTGTCAAAATTCTAATTACTGCGTCGCTTTTTTCTGCTTCTTATTTATATTTCAATGATCGATGTGTATCATATTCACTGAAAAGTAAGCGGAAAAAAGCGACGCGGTAATTAGAATTTTGACGTAAGTCTGGAGAATGACCGATTTATGTTTTTTTTTCAGCTCCACACGGGAACCTGGCTGGTGGATGGGAACCCCCAAATAATCCTCTTCGACATCGGCTCAGCGGCCTGGCAGCTGGACGCGTACAAACAGCAGCTGTGGGACACGTGCTCCCTCGGCATACCGCACCTGGACATCGAGGCCAACGACGCCGTCATACTGGGGTTCATGGTGGCGCAGTTCATTACTGAGGTAAAAGTTACTAAAAGACGAGGTAAAAGTCACTAAATGACTCGGTAAAAG
This sequence comes from Adoxophyes honmai, assembly GCA_005406045.1. NCBI lineage: Eukaryota > Metazoa > Arthropoda > Insecta > Lepidoptera > Tortricidae > Adoxophyes > Adoxophyes honmai. Next base: position 12,155 of record BHDV01027483.1, read on the forward strand.
TTGCTATAAGACTCACTAAAAGTTGCTATAAGACTCACTAAAAGTTGTTAAAAAATTCATTAAAAGTTGCTAAAAGACTCATTAAAAATTGATAAAAAAACTCACAAAAATTTGCTAAAAGACTTAATAAAAGATGTTAAAAGTCTCACCAAAAGTTGCTAAAAGACTCATTAAAAGTTGCTACAAGACTCACTAAAAGTTGCTAAAGGTTCATTAAAAGTTATATTAAAGTTAAAAAGTACATACATACATACGATCACGCCTGTATTCCCAAAAGGGGTAGGCAGAGCGCACAAAACGCTACATAGACAAAACAATGACTATTTCACGTTTTGTGGCCTCTTCTAGCATAGTATGTGGCATGTGGGCGATGGGCTAGCAACCTATCACTGCAATATCACGTTTAACCATCTGGTTAAGTACCTTGAAATTGCTAAACGTGGCACTGGATTTTTGAATTCACGTGCTCTGCCTACCCCTCTTGGGAATACAGGCGTGAAAATATGTATGTTATGTATGTTCTAGCATAGTATTATTTAGGTTTTGAGGTGGTTGTAAAGTAAAGTTATATTAAAGTTATGTAGTAGCTCACCTTCTGTGTTTCGTTCGGGGGATGCATAAGGCGCATTTTTCACACGTGAAAAGTCTGCCTGAATGAGTTAAACTTCTGTTTGTTTCAGTTTAGGAAAGTGGCTGAGAACTACAGCGACACACCGCCCAACCGATTTACTAATTGTAATTACTAACTAGCTCAATAAGTAGCTCACAAACTCACTAAGACTCATTAAGACTCAGTAAAAGTCGCTAAATGACTCATTAAAAAAAAGCTACTGACTAAAAAGTTGCTAAAAGACTCAACAAAGGTTACTTAATAAGTATAGTAAATGATTCAATGAAAAGCACACTAAAAGTAACAAACTGTATGTATGTGTGTATTTTGGAATGGTCCCATGCCCACCTATTGTGGGAGAGCCCCTCTTATCCCCTTTTTACACACGTGAAAAAATTTCACATGTGAAAATTTTTCACACGTGAAAAAAAACTTCTTGAATGAGTAAAATTTCTGTTTGTTCCAGTTCAGGAAGGCGGCAGAGAACTACAGCGACACACCGCCCCGGGTCGTGACGCACTTCCACGAGTGGCAGGCCGGTGTCGGGCTCATTGTGCTCAGGTGAGCTCAATATTGACAGAACAATAGTTTTAGCGTGTATGACGAGAGTTATGAATGTGAGTGAAGCGAGAGAAGTATGTCAGAATGGAAGCGAATGGCGCTCTGTTGTCTCTGCCTACCCCGCAGGGAATAAGGCGTGACGGCTATGTATGTATGTACTAGTACTATACCTGATTCTCGGAAACAAGTTACAAGTAATATAGCGCTTTCTCTGTCACGTAATTCCATACAAATGAGAAAGACAAAAAGTCTATTACGTTTGATAATCTAGAAAAACGTATCCACACCTGGCTACTATAATAGAAGTGAATTTTAAGTTTTAGTTGGAATTGGAACTAAAAATTTTAGGCTTGAACAATTTTATATTGGTCTTAAATAAATAGCAACAATGGTGTTCAATGGTCTTCTCATGCAAAGTGATTTTATTTTTATTTCTGCACGATCCCTAAGTGACACATTGTTTAACTTTATTCATTGGTGAACATTTAAGGAATACTAATTTAACTCTTAAAACTGTACGAAAATGTTATTTTGAAGTAACAATCTGTCAAAAGCTTTTTGATAAAACAAAGGTAGCCTATTTTGAATACTGCGTTTTAAAAGCTTGCGTATAAATACATACATATCGTCACGCCTCTTTCCCACAGGGGTAGGCAGAGACCACTTTGTTCCACTCGCTACGATCCTGACATACCTCTTTTGCTTCATCTACATTCATTAATCTCCTCATACATGCTCGTCGGTTTCGGGTACTCTTGACCTGACCTGATTCTAAAACGTCCGCGATTTGGTCACGGAACGTCCGTCTAGGTCTTCCCCTCCCACTGCACCCATCCACATTTCTCGTATAAATTTGTTTAGTCAATCATCTTTCATCCATCCTTTCTATGCGTATAAAAGATTTTTTCAAGTACTGTATCCGTCAAATACTATAATTAACTAATGCGTATCTAAAGTTTCTCTTTGTTTCCAGAGTCCGGCACGTAGATGTCGCCACTGTGTTCACGACGCACGCCACTCTTCTAGGCCGGTACTTGTGCGCTGGCAACACCGATTTCTACAACAACTTGGATAAGGTAACCTTGGAGTACTAAAATGATGTAGACTAGTGTATAGAATATAAAAGCTATAGGTGAAAAACTTAAATAAGTTACCTGTTGTATGTAGTTGTGTACAGTTTGCAATGAACGACGCGAAAAATACGAAGACAATTACTTGATACTGACAACTATTTATTATCGTGACAGTTGTGTCAATCATAAGCAGGGATCGGAAAAATTTGCGACATTGTTTGCAATTATGTGGACATGAGTCCAAAATTAATCACAACGTTAATTAATTATTAATTGAAAGATAATTTGAATTTTTGGAGATAATAGTTAATTCATAAAGTGCTTATAAGCACGTACATACTATAGTAACTTAAAAAAAAACGTTACGACGACGATGAATTACATAAATAATTAATAGCAAAAGGTTCGTATTTAAAAAAGGGTATCGTTTCCGTAAATATTTATATAACCATAATACATAAATAACGATTTGGAAAAAATACTGTAATTTTTTTTTCATAAACCAATACTTTAACAAACTTTTTTTGTATTTATTGACTAGGAATCAAATTATATGTCAAGTACAAAATTAAAAAAAAATGCTAGAAGTGGCTGCGAAGCGTTAAATAGTTATAATCATGGTCATGTCTATTTCACGTTTTGTGTGCTCTGCCTACGCCATTTAAGAACGTAGACGTGATTACGTATGTACGAGTATGTATGTAAAAATTAATTAACTGAACATTTCGATTAATTTTGGAGTCATGTCCACATAATTGCAAACAATGTCGCAAATTTTTCCGATCTCTGATCATAAGATTCATAAGTGGAGAGGAATAATCAAACTTGAAAGATAAGTAAGTAATGAGTTTGCAAACCATACGATATGTTACAATTTTGAAAAATAGAATGTCTATTCGCACACATTACTCACACATACAACAGGGACTTATTTAAGTCTTTCACCTATACCTATACACATATTTTTTTCTTTTATTTAAACATCTGCCGTCTCTTTCAGTTCGCAGTGGACGAGGAGGCGGGAAAGAGACAGATATACCACCGGTACTGCATGGAGCGAGCCGCTGCGCACATGACACACATTTTCACCACCGTCTCGGATATTACAGGTATGTGAAAACATAGTGACAATATGTGTACTAACTTGGGTGCAAAGTGACATAGTAAAATATTTTTAATATAGTTGAATAAAAAATGTTTTTTCGTGGCTACGAATCGTGCGCAAAATTGAGTTTTTTGCACTTTCCCCATTTTTTAGGGTTCCGTAACTAAACGGTAAAAACGGGACCCTATTACTGAGACTTCGTTGTCTGTCTGTCTGTCTGTTCGTCTGTCACCAGGCTGTATCTCACGAACCTAAGCTAGAGAGTTGAAATTTTCACAGATGATGTATTTCTGTTGCCGCTAGAACAACAAATACTAAAATCAAAATAACACTAATAATTAAGGACGGCTCCGATAGACAAAACGTGTTTTTTGTTGCTATTGTTTTGTGTTGGTACGGAACCCTTCGTGCGCAAGTCCTACTCGCAATTGGCCGGTTTTTTGTATTGTTCTTGATCCAAGTCTTACGCGTAGAAGAACCAATTTTTTTTACTTATATCTAGTTCTAGTTAGTTTGGGTTCACAAAGTTTGTGGCTGCATGGCATTTGTTTTTCGGCCGCTATTAACCGCAAAAAAATATATCGCTGTCATAAAACGTAAACCTAAAATTATGCTGGAAGTAGATGCAAAGCGTGACATAGTCATAATAATCTCATAATCATCATAACAATGGTTTTGTCAATGCTACATTTCGTGCGAAATGAAAATGAAATGAAATTTATTTTTGCAAGAACATTATACAGATGTTACAATATAATAAAGTACAGATGTGTTAGGGTGACCGCACCAGTAATGGACATAGAACCAGTAATGGACAATGACTCTTATTTACAACCCACTAAGGAAAAGTCATTTGTTTTACAACAATCAATTCACAAAGTGAAAATTAACGGATTACTCACGTTGTATATACCGAGATTAGCTCGACATGTTTCGGATCAATCCGTGATCCATCATCTG
>BHDV01027483.1:29038-68137 GCA_005406045.1 Adoxophyes honmai
TGAGATTAGCGCGTTCAAACAAACAAACAAACAAACAAACAAACAAACAAACAAACAAACAAACAAACTCTTCAGCTTTATAATAATTAATAATTAATAATTAATAATTAATAATTAATAATGCATTGTTCATTCTTCTACCAGGTAATCTTCCATCCAGAATTTCTCACCTCTACCAACCCGCTCTTCGGTTTGGATTACGAAGAATTCGTCCGTGGTTGTCATTTAGGGGTGTTCCCCTCATACTATGAACCCTGGGGGTATACCCCCGCTGAATGTACCGTCATGGGTATACCCAGTATCACTACCAATCTGTCTGGTAAGTACAAAATAAATGAAAACCGGCCAAGTGCGAGTCGGACTCGCGCACGAAGGGTTCCGTACTAAAAACTGCAAAAAATCAGAATTTTTGTATGGGAGCCCCCCTTAATTGTTATTATTTTTATTTGGTTTTTAGTATTTGTTGTTATAGCGGCAACAGAAGTACGTTTTCTGTGAAAATTTCAACTACCTAGCTATCACGGTTCTTGAGATACAGCTAGTAGAATGGTGACCAAAAAAACGGCCAAAATATCACCTTTTTTTGTGTATGGGAGCCCCTTTTTATTATTATCATTATTTTAATTTTAGTATTTGTTGTTATTGCGGCAACAGAAATACATCATCTCTGAAAATTTCAATTGCCTGGCTCTTACGGTTCTTGAGATACAGCCTGGTGACAGACAGACGGACAGCGAAGTCTCAGTAATAGGGTCCAGTTTTCACCCTTTGGGTACGGAACCCTAAAAAACACGTGTCTATTTTTCCCTAATTTAACTAATGTACTAATTAGAATAAACCCTGTCATCATTCCTATTGTAGGTACATACGATAGTATATGTCTCATACTTACAACCATTGTTACAGGTTTCGGTTGCTTCATGCAAGAACATATAGCAGACCCGATGTCCTACGGCATATATGTTGTCGACAGGAGATATATATCGCTCGAAGGCTCGGTGCAGCAACTGGCGCAATATATGTTCGATTTTACCAAGTAAGTGTTATCCACACCAGTCTGGGGTGTTTCGATATACATACATACATACATAAATGGTTGTTATTTTTATAATTGGTTCAATGATTAAGTATTTAGAATGTGACAGTTTGAATTCATTTGATTTGTAATACAATTCTGATTATACTTATCAAAATGTATTTTATATAATGTACTTGGATTTTCCTGTGGATTATTTGATTCAGATCGATTTTGTATGCTTTCACGCAAAACATAGAATTGTCTCTCCTGTTATTTGACCACCACTGTAATCAGTTTCGCCTATGTTTACAAATAAATCACTTTGACTTTGACTTTGACATACAATCACGCCTGTATTCCGAAACGGGGTAGGCAGAGCAGACGAAACATTTCATAGACAACCCATGCCCATTTCACGTTCCGTGGCCACTTTCAGCATATTTAGGTTTAACAAACAGATGAAAAGGATATAAGTATATCGAAATAGATGGCTCAAGTGGATGTACTTCGCGTGACAAAACGGAACCAAAAAGGAGAGCAATTCTCTTCCTTTAATGTGATGTCATTTAGTTTTGTACTGCTTATATTAGGTTTAACTGTCTAGAGACAGGACAACTTGAATAATGCGACGTCACCTTTGAATCGGTTTCACTCGGACTGTCAACTCCCATCCCTAAAGCGCTCATGTGACGTTACCGTAGGTAGAGAAAAAGTGGCACGCTTGGTTTTCATAAAAATGGAGGAACTCGCGGTATCTATTTCGATATAAGTCTGTGGTGTCATAAAAGATAATACCTAACAAGTTCGCTAAACATCCCAATTTGGGAATGTATGTATGTATGAATGTATGTGTATTTGTATTCTAAGCCAGACATCTACGGTAATCATAGGTAACCTAATATACCATTTGTTACACAGAATGTCCCGAAGGCAGAGAATTATCCAACGCAACCGCACGGAGCGTCTGTCCGACATGATGGATTGGAGAAATCTCGGCATCGTAAGTAACCGCGTCTAATGTAATCAAAACACATCCTAAAAACACCCTAAGAAAAGCTGCACACAGCGACAAAAGTTATTCAATGCGTGTGAAGTTCCTAATTTTCAGTGAGTCCGCATGGAAATTAATTTCCAATATGATCCAATAATATTAGTCTAATATGGTCTAATAAGTCATATACCTATGTATTGAGAGAAGATCTGAAAGCAGCAGTGAGATTCATTTTGACTTTTTTTTTGTCTACGGAAAAGATCTGAGATCTATCTCAGAACTAATTATACACGTTACAAGAATACGAGTAAAGCATAAAGGAGTCAATTTACAATATTTGAAAAAAAAAGTCATTAGTTCTTTTTAATGAGTTTGTAAACCTTTTTGAATGAAAAAATACTCTCTGCTAAGTAAACTATGATAACTTCAGTTCTATTAAGTGACAGCTTACTAGGGTTCACAATATTTTCCGCTTTAATTATTTAAATTTTTTACCCGGTTTTTTTGTAACACGTTGTATTTTTTTTTTCAGTACTACCGCCAAGCGCGGGCACAGGCCTTGAAAATAGTGTACCCCGACTACGTAGATCACATGGACCTAGAACTGGGCAAGCGGTTCAACTACCCGCGCCCTATCTCCGAACCGCCCAGCCCTACGCATTCCAGTAAGTGACATTACTTTGATAAGTTGATAAGTTCTTCTACTTTGATAAGTTTATAAATGTATCCCTGCTAGTTTGACAGATTGATAAATGTAGTCATGATAGTTTGATACATTGATAAATGTAGTCATGATAGTTTGATACATTGATAAATGTAGTCATGATAGTTCAATACATTGATAAATGTAGTCATGATAGTTCAATACATTGATAAATGTAGTCATGATAGTTTGACACATTGATAAATGTAGTCATGATAGTTTGATACATTGATAAATGTAGGTCTGCTACTTTGATAAGTTGATTAATGTAGCCATGCTACTTTGATAACTTGGTAAATGTAGCCCTGTTCTTTGATACGTTGATAAATGTAGCCCTGCTACTTTGATTACTTGATAAGTAAGTTGATACATCCAACACTTCAATTTTGACAAAGTTACAAATGTAACTTTATTAAGTGATAAAACCACCGACCAAAGTTCAGTCAAATTACTAAAATGAAAATGGATAAACTGTGCCTGTTAACCACAAGTTTTGATAATAGGGATGATGACAGGGTTAAAAATATATAATTCTAATTAGTCTAATAGTCTAACTTACGATTATGGCAAAAAATGAGACACATATTTTTTAGTTTATCAAATAATGAAACATCGACAAAGGTACAGATCATCAAACTTCCAGAGTGGGGGCTCGTGACGTCGCGTTTGAGTAAAAATCGTACTCGAACGTGACGTCACGCGAAACTTTTAGGCTCTGTATTATCGTCTTTTTTCGTCTGCCAAATAAAAGAAAAAATATGGGTACAATATTTTTTCGTAGTCTATCTGACGGACTAAATAGTTTTTCTAGTCATCTAGCCTATTGATAAATCCAACACTACAACATTGATACATTGGTAAACCACTTCTATAACGAGCTAAGGAAACACTATATCATTGGGAATACTCGTATGTCAATAAACATATGATTGTTTTCAGGCATCTCGCAAAAATTCATGTTCCCATGTGGTAGGTCACTGAATGGGTTTTTGTAAACATAATATGGCATGTTTTGATGACATCGAAACGTATATAACATTGTTGTATGTTTTTTTAGATGCATTTTCAAATCAGATGTTTCATCTAGTAGTATTCATTATGAGGAGATCCACTTTGTACGCGAATTTGAAGTTAACCGAAATGTGTACAATTTTGTTGAATAAAATTACATGATCGATCTGTAACTTCTGTAGCGCCCTAGTGCCACCTACCGTCGAATGGCCGAACTACTTGCTACGATCGTCAATGCCATATCAATAACAATCCTACATCCCACTATCGGAGTTTCGATGATCGGTTGCATAAAATACAAGTTCCAATTTACTCTATTCGGACTTCGGTCCCCAGGCATAACATCTGCCTGGAGAGAGATCTCTCTATTGGAGTCTTTCCCAAACTTCAATTAAAAAGGATATATTTTTATATTATGCGAACCATAGGAAAATATACAATACTAGCTGTGCCCGCGACTTCGTCCGCGTGGAATAATTATTTTTGTCCTTTTTTTCGCAATAAAAGGTAGCCTATGTCCTTTCTCAGGGTCTAAAGATTGTCTGTGCCAAATTTCATCAAAATCGGTTGAGAGGTTTAAGCGGGAAAGCGTAACAGACAGACAGAGTTACTTTCGCATTTATAATATTAGTAGGGATTAGTAGTTTGTAACTAGTTCTTCTTGAGTAGCTCAATGCCTAACACATTGACTTTTCTTAGTGCGTCGCCAATCCCGCGTGACATACATAAAAAACACAAAAGAAACCGACACACAGACGTCCATAACTCAGCAGTCGCTCGAAGTACTCGACCTAGAGAGCGAGTCCAAGGGACTCATCGAAAAGCAATTCAACGAGTCTCAAGAAGATTTCCGGACTCCAAATGAAAATTTCCGATCGCCTGAAATATTTTTGGAACCATTGAGCGACGCTGTGTCGGAACAAATCGACGAGTTGATATCGAAGCTGAATGCTGTCGAGAAATAGTAATCTCCTATTGGTTTATGGCACCCTGGTACCTAGTTTTGGGTTAGAAGGATCATCACGCAGAAAAGGATAGGCAGAGCTCACGTAATGCTCTATAGATAAAACCTTTTCGTAGCCACGTCTATACTCTGGCGTTTTAGGTGCTTAACTAAATGTAAACAAACTTCAGTTGTCAGATTTGACAGGTTAACGGGTAGTGAACATTTTATCGGGTGTTCAAATAGTTTAGCAAAGGAAGGAAAAGTCAAAAATGTTCTGTTGGTACCTAAGTTTAGGTATACCAGAAACACACACACACACATCCTCACGCCCGTATTCCCAAGAGGGGTAGGCAGAGCACATGAATTCGAAAATCCAGTATCACATTTAGCAATTTCAGGGCAATCAGGTGGCAAACGTGATATTGTAATGACAGGTTTCTAGCCCATCGCCTACAATACACTAACCCTATACCAGAAACATAGAGGATAGAACCTATAGAGAAACAATGTTCGCAACCCCGGTCCGCAAATGTTTGTTTATTTCAATATACTAACGTGTAGTGTCACTGTCACAGAAACTGTATGGAGCCAACAACAGATCTGCGTGCAACTCCTCATATTTCTAGATGTAAATGAATATACTTGCGTAATGACGTACTGTTCCATTCGTTGGTGTGGTAAAAACGGCAAAAATTCAAATTTGAAAACAGACGGTGTTACATTTAACCGGTAATTAACAGTAAACATGCATTTTTCAATTTATATTCATTTTAGTGCAGCTCAAGTTAACTGGTCATTCAAAATGACACATAATTATGCATCTCACTTTCACCTAGGTGTCATCCCATTACTTCATCTCATTCTGTCAATACACAGTGTAACTAGAGTTGCGCTGTTAATAATCAAATGATGTATAGATATTTATAAGTATTTCGTATTTTACGGTGCCGAATTAAATAAATGTTAACATAACATAAAATCACGCCTTTGTTCCCAAATGGGGTAGGCAAAACACACGAAACGTGAAATAGACATATCCATGATTATGACTATTTCATGCTTCGCAGCCACTTTTAGCATCATTTTGGGCCAATCAATCAATCAAATCAATTTTCGAGGTTCGTGTTGAGGGACCGAAGTCTTCCACTGCTAACAATTACAGTCCAGTGTCCCCGCGGGTTTTATTTAGAAAAAAACTGCTTTTTTGTATTTTTCAATAACAATCATTTTTGTAAAGTTTTGATTGTATTCACTTAAATTAAATTAGCTGTAATCCGTTGTGATTGAAAGTAGGTTTATTTTAGATTCATTTAACGAAACAGTTCACTGTTTACAGTAGGTAAACTTGATAAAAAAAATCGTATTTTTTAATTTTTTGACAGTTTTATTTTATTATCTCGGTCCAGATTAGCATTTTTTTTTTCAATAAACCAAAAGATGACTGCATTGGTAAGGAATTAAATTTGTTGGTGAATTTTATAATCTTTTATTTTAAAAGTGGTTTACAATTGGACAATTTATAATTGGACGTAGTTATGCAGAAAGGAACCAACCCACACGATGATAATTTTGAAATAAGAACTTTTTGTTCATAAACGAAAAGTGCTTTATCTCAAAAAATCATCGTGTGAGTTGGTTCCTTTCTGCATAAATACGTCCAATTGTACAAGAGCGATATTAATATTGAACGATGAGTGCGAAGACAGAGAGGTGAGCTTGTTTTAAAAATTGCGTTCCAGGACAATTAGTAAAAAATTACTATTATCGATATCGATATTATCGATACATGTGTAAACTTGCCCAACTCTAGTGTGGCGCGCGATCTTGGGCCGGCCAATAAGAGCATAGCGAGGTCTTCAATTGTTTTGCGGAATAATTTCCGAACAACCAAGATGACATTAGTACTCTATAGGTTATATCCTCAATGACCAGAAACAATCGGAATTAGAATACTAACGTCCATCAGATCAATACATATTAAGTAAGATTCCTTAGCTAAATTATTTGAACATCCGATAAAATGTGGGCAGTAAAAAAATACCTTATTAACCTGTCAAATCTGTCATCAAGTTTGTTTACATTTATGTAAGTACCTAAACCGCCACAGTATAGCATAAGTTGCTAGTTTGTCGCCTAAAATGTGCGTTAACCTGTTTCGGTAGTTGCTTCTTTTGCCATCCACGGAAGGAACAGAGAGGTGGTATTAAAGCCCGACACTACACTTTTTTTTCGTTTTTTTGCATAATTTGATTCGTCACTCACTACCTCTCACTACGTTTAAAACCGGGAGAGTACAATTGTGATGTTTAAATCAGACCATAATGCGCCAGCAATAGGGCTCAATTTCAAGTAAATTTGACCCTCACGATTGTATCAACCCGGTTGTAAAGGGATACATGGTCAGGTTTGAAACTAACCCCACACCCGATTGAAAATCACGTGTGTTTTACGTACAAAAGAAATTAACAATTCTAAGAATACTATTTTTATACATATTTATACATATAGACTAAGTTTTTTTTTTTTTTTTCAGGAGCGACGACACCAGCGGCGTCAGTTCACGGATCAGATGACGAGGATGAAGTCGATGAAGAAAAGGAATTGGCTGAATTAAGGATAACTGATAACTAGACAGACAGACACATTGCAGCTAAAGTGGCTAAAAGCCACAGCGATCACATCAAAATTAAGAGTAAAAATTGTTAAAACTTCGCCGAGTAACGTTTCGCAGACCGATCGGTTCGCAGAGCAATTCGTCGACTACGTGGAAATATTGGCAGATTCGTTACGCATTCTCAGCAATAGCATTTGTTCTAAAGTGAAATAGAATTCTGCGAAACTTTATTCGGTGAAACGAATGTAGGCGAAATGATAGCACAAGACAAGCGGCCTTACAACACGCCCCAATATTCAATCTAAGGATAGTTTTCTTTATTACAATTCTTCAGTGGAGGTCCACTTCGTAATTTAGGTACGCTCCGCCTGCTTTCGTGAAATATCTAAGGCCCTGCGCAGACGACAGACTCTCCGCGACGGACTTTTTAGTCTGTGAAAATATAACCTATGGAATTATAGGCAGTAACGCACACGACGCGCAAAAAGTCCGGCGCGCAATGCATACAATCCACGCAGTCTTTTTGTGCGCCGCAGACTCCATCGCACAAAAAAACTGTTGTCTGCGCTGCCTCTAAGGCTAGGAGGTAACGGTAGAAAGACACAACAATATTCTTACGCCTATATGTTCGAAAGTGGACCTTCAGTACATAGTATCGTGGATAGATGGAATATTGGGATCAGATGAGAGTCATGAAGTAAAGAAGGCGGATTGGATGGCCATCTAGTAAATTTATTAATAAATTTGTTTCTTTATCTTAAAGTAATAATCAAATCTCTCATGTGAAGTAACTCAAAAACTAAATATTTTTAATTTCCACTTTACAGGAGCACTGACAGGTTATATGTTTAAACTGTTTTCCAGTTCAGTTTATTCGTCATTTGATTAAACATAGAATACATTTTTTGCTTGATCTTCTACCTTTTTACGACTTCGTTTAACAATCAATTTAAAGCCTGATCTATCTTTTGTTAAGTATATCATGAAGCACTAGTTTTAAATTGAGCCGTTAGGTTAGGCATATATCAATATAGCAACTCTTTATATAGTCACAGGGTCGTAACGTCAGTCATATATCAATATAGCAACACATTATGAAATCTTAGGGCCGTCACGTGAGTCATATATCAATATAGCAACATTTTATAAAGCCTCAGGTCGGTTACATCAGTCATATATCAATATAGCAACATTTTATAAAGCCTCAGGTCGGTTACATCAGTCATATATCAATATAGCAACATTTTATAAAGTCTCGGCCGTTACGTCAGTCATATATCAATATAGCGACGTTTTATAAAGTCTCATGGCCGTTATGTCAGTCATATATTAACATAGCAACACTTTATAAAATCTCGGGGTCGTTAGATTAGTCATTATATCAAATTTATTAAGCGAAATATGAATATTATGCACGTTTCTCTATCGGCAGTATTCGGTATGCCTTTTATACATTGTACCACTCGCTGTTTAGATTTTATGTCACCTTATTTTGTATGGTAAGTAAAAAAAAATAATTGTCACTCGACGTTTATTGGCTGGCAAGACGTCAGTGTTCCATAGGCAAGCAATGTTGCCTGTGAAAGGAATTAGTTCCTACGAAAATCCGACAGAAGTTAAGCGTTTTATTATATTGTCGTTCGGATGAACAAGATCCAACTTTCTATTTTTAGAAAAATCTATTTTTTTATTCAGGTAAAAGGGTTATTGTTGAATCGGATGTTTTAAATTGTTAATTATATTTTTATATTTACTTAAGCGAAATGAATTTATGTTTTATCTTAGTTTAGTTTAGTTTTATCTTTCGCGATGTCTTATTGTATTTTAAGTAAGTAACGAATCGGGAACGAACTAAAAATACAAAAAAAGAAAATATATAAATTACAAAACAAGTTACAAATACATAAGGCCTTTGTACATAAAGCTGATATTCTGTAACTTAATTTATGTAACTGTTTTATGTGCAATAAAGAGTCATACAATACAATACAATACAAATATTTATGTAAAAAGTAACACACATAGGTATTTGCTATCGAAAAAATTAGGTTATTTCTTAATGTCATTTTTGTCTTATAATTTCAACCTTATAAATGGCGACGACTTATTTTAATATTTTTGATTAAAAAAACATTACAATCTTCAATCAGTTTTTTTAGTTCGTTCCGATCTTTATGTAGATAGATACAGTGCATTATGTTTTGACTTCAGGTAAGGTAAAGTCACCGGTAATGGACAAAGAACCAGTAATGGACAATGACTCTTATTTACTACCCACTAAGGAAAAGTCATTTGTTTTACAACAATCAATTAGCTATAACCGTCCATAACTGGTGCCGTTACGGGTAACGGCACCAGTTATGGACGGTTTAAGCTGACAAGCACCAGTGATGGACACTTCATTTATAATTTAAAGACCATAGAGTTGTGAATTGATTGTTGTAAAACAAATGACTTTTCCTTAGTGGGTAGTAAACAAGAGTCATTGTCCATTACTGGTTCATTGTCCATGACCGGTGACTTTACCTTATATTCGGATCCCGACGGTACCCGAAGTGTCACTCAAAAATTGGATTAGACAAGAGCCAACGTTCGTTCTGCGATGTGCCAGAAATGAATTGTTTCGACCGTACAATATTTTACTGAGATTTTCAATTGTGTAAACAGAAAGGTCGTAATAATTTAACATACCGCCTGGTTTTTGTGTTCTACATGGTTTTTGGCGCAGTTTCTTATAGTATATTCATACATACATACATATTCTCACGCCTGTATTCCCAAGAGGGGTAGGCAGAGCACATGAATTCAAAAATCCAGTGCTACGTTTAGCAATTTCAGGGTAACCAGATGGTTAAACGTAATATTGCAGTGGCAGGTTGCTAGCCCATCGCCCACAATACACTAACCCTTTCCAAGAGTCGACTCTTACGACACCCAACGGGAAGGAAGGGGGTCGTGCTGTTCTAACACGGCACCACACGAGCCCATAACCCGTTCTATGCCAAACGAGCAAGATTTATATAAATTTTAGTAGTCTCCGAAAAACACAAATTACTACATTTAAACTCAATAAAATATAGTAAAAGTAAGTTCTGCATCTGTTTACACGACTGTTAGTTGTATTGAAATATTTTGAGCACTGACAACTTGTTATAAGATACTTTGAACAAAAAAAAATATTTAAAAGCTCACTTCACCTTAAAAAATATTTTCGTTGTAGGTAATTAAAATTCTTAAAGTGTCATTTAAAATGAATTGTCTTTAAGTTAGCTTTCATAACTGCCATTTTAGGTCCTAAGTATCATTGTTATTGATATATTTATAGTTTAAATATTTTAGTGTTCTTATAAACTGATTTGTAATCAGTAAACTATTGGAAAAATCTACTTTTTTGTGTCGTCATTCTAATGTCGCTATGCTAAGCCTACAGGAGACAAGAGTCTAGTACTAAGTCACTTTAACCCGCTTTTTTTCATGTGAAAAATTTATTTACTCATGGGTAAAAATGACTTATACTTAGACAAAATTTTATACTCGTTTAGGTGAATGCACTCTCAATGTTAGTCCTCGATTTTTGGATGTTTAAAATGTATATGAGAATTTATACGGGCGAATATTCGAGCCTTTTTTGACCGTCTCATATAACTGTTATACGTTTATGATTTGTTAGAGTTCCTGTATGTATGTTACTTGCGACTGTTGCATTATCCCTTCGAGTGGCATTCGACCGCTTCCCGGCACGCCTGTAATTAGCAGCAAACCGGCTCCCGCCATGAAGTGTCTTTTTAAAGTTAGTCATCTGATATTTGAAACTATTAACTTCAAATAAACGGGGTCACATTAATTGACACATACTTTAATGAGTCACTTTTAGCTGAATACATGGTTTTTATACAGAGTCCAAACATTTTTTAGAGAAATTGTTATGTTTCACTTGACTTAACAGCCGACGTATAAATAGCTTCAAGCTCATGAAATGAGCCGAAAAGGCGAATTTCATATCCACAAGTAGTTCAATGCCCAATTAAATACAGTCGCATATATGACTTCATCTACAGTCAGCCATATTTTCAAGTGTCCAGAAAAATGAGACGGCTGAGAGAAACGAATAGTCGCCCGTTTACTCGTTGTTGTAGTCAGTTGTAAACAAGAGATTGTTATTGTACCTTGTCGCTCTCAGCCTTGCAGTCATTTACGTATGACCATAGACCCACTAGAGTACTAATGTCATTTTGGTTGTTCGGAGACGATTCCGCCAAACCATCGCGGCGATCGCTGTGCTCTTATTGGCCGGCCCAAGATCGCGCGTAACGCTAGTGCCTTTTCTCTACGGTTATTGGCTCTACAGTTTCTGTGACAGTGACGGTGACGTTAGTAAGTGATAAACTACTGACATTTTGCGGGCCTGGGTGGCCGACATTGTTTCTCTAGTGGGTATGTCCTTATGTGTATGACTTACAAAGGGTTATAGCTAAAAGGTACATAAATAATGTTTTTTAAAACTTGACTTTTTTGTAGGATAATATGTGCCTAGCTTGGGAATTTCCCCGCGATTTTTATTCGTTTCACTTGGTATTTTATAGCGGTCAAACTTTTTAACTATGTTATCCGTAAGGTTTAACCTTTTAACTATTAAGTAATAATCATGATTACAAAAGTAATTTAGTTAATTACTGTCTATTAAAGCGTGCCATATCGAGATCGTGGTTTTAATAAAATCTGTTTTTAATTTTATTATGATTTGTTTTATTTTTATTACCTATACCTGTCATTGTCTAACTAGAGACGTCTGGCTTATGCCTTGATCACACGTACCGAGTAGAGTGGCGAGAGAGTGTTCTCGGCCGAGTACTCGGTTCGTGTGTAGTATGAAGGCAATAGTTCACACGAACCGAGTACTCGGCCGAGAACACTCTCTCGCCACTCTACTCGGTACGTGTAATCAAGGCATTAGCACGGCAAGGCACGAGTAGAGATGAGCGTGAGATAATATAAGTAAGTTTGTTCTTCTTCTTCTAGAAGTAAGTAAGTTTATCCGTCGTCTAATTCCCATGGCACAGGCATTAAATTGTCTAATATGGGACCTGGTGATTGGCGTAAGTTGTGACGTGTGTTGTTGTTGGTAATTATTATTATTAATGACTAGCTGTGCCCACGACTCCGTCCGCGTGGAATAGTGACTAATTTCCCCCGTTTTTCCCGCATTTTTTAATGTTTCTTCGCTCCTATTAGCCGCAGCGTAATGTTATAGGTATAGCCTAAAGCCTTCCTCGATAAATGGTCTATCCAACACAAAAAGAATTTTTCAATTCGGACCAGCAGTTCCTGAGATTAGTGCGTTCAAACAAAAAAACAAACAAACAAACTAACTCTTCAGCTTTAATTATATTATTATTAGGCGGGTCCACACAGAGCGAGCAGCCTCGCGAGGCATTTGCCGCGCGAAGCAGCTCGGTCTGTGTGGACGTGCCTCGCGCGAGGCAATCGTACGCGCCGCCTCGGGCGAGCGCAGCCGCGACCGAGCCACGCGGTGTCGGTTTTTCGTTTTGCTCAAGGGCGCCTCGGTCATTTGCCGCGCGCACTCTGGACGGGACGCACGTTTCCGCGCGAGGCGCGTCTCATCATGCTTGAAATTGATCTCTCTGTATGGTGCAAACAACTGGCTATGGGATGCAAGAGATCCTAATTACACGAACAGAGGGCTTAGAGAAGATGCTTGGTTAAATATTAGCCATGGCGTCTTAACTCGCATCTGATCAAAAATATGGCTCGGTCTTGCCGCGCGCGGCAGCCTCGCTGTGTAAATTTATCCGACCGAGCACGCTTCGCGCGAGGCAGGCCGTTTGCCGCGCGCAGCGGGCCTCGGGCGAGGCTGCTCGCTCTGTGTGGACCCGCCTATTGATTAATGATTATAATAATGTATTATTATATTATTACAATATGTAGATGTAAGGTTCAAGTATAGAGTATGAGATGTGAAATCGACGAGCATGTATGAAGAGACTAATGAATATGGATGAAGCAAAAGAAGTATGTCAGGATCGTAGCTTACATGGTTTAAAAAAATAGATGGAAAAGTTTAGAGTTTTTGAAAAGGAAACAACTCCTGTATTTTCTGTTATTTTTTTATTTCTTTTTGATTGCTTTTTAAGATTACAGTAACATTCAAGAATGTAACAAATTAAAAGCATGAAACTTGGGTTTTTCAGCATTTACTTCTCAGTTACTTTACCAATGTCATTTGAATCGGTGGTTAATTTGATATCTGGTAAGGGCGTAGTTTCATGTTTCACTCCAACTTCTGTCGCATTTTCAACTTTAACATCTTCAGTTACATTTCCACCTTTATCAGTGACTATTGGTAATTCAGTGGTATTCTTCTAATTCAGGAACTTCGTTGCCTTCAAGTTTAGTTTCATTTTTCTCAGTAATAATAACATTAACTTTACCATCAGGCTTCCAACCATGCAAAATATCTTTAGCATTCTCCGCATCGAAAATGAAAACGTTAGTTACTTTTTCATTTCCTACTGAATTGCCGTAAATAGTCGTTGCATGAACATTGTTTCCGTTGGAGCCTCTCTTTAATAGTTTGTTGTTGTCATTTGTTTCTTCATTACCAATGATAGCGTCATCTGAGTCGTCAGGTTTGTCTAAAAGACATTTGGCATCATCTTGCTTTGAATGGCGGCATATTTCTTGGATGGCGATTTTCCTTACGTGCTGTGGAATAAAGATATAATTATAGTTAATGAACGGAAGAAATGGAGGTAAGCGACCGTGATCCTTAGCGTCCTGGTGAAACGCTTACGTGTAACAAATACTAACTGCTATTTTGCTAATTAGGTAGTTGATTGAAAAAACTATGTAGTCCGTCAGATTGACCACCATATTTACCAAGGCGTAAGTGACGTCACACTAGCTCCGGCAATTTGATGATCTGTACCTTTGTCGATGTTTAATTATTTGGTAAACCAAAAAAAACGTCTCATATTTCTCCATAATCTAACTGACTAATTAATACACACATACAAATAGGTAGGTATCTAGTGATTTTGTACGATATCTTCCTTCAACCATTTGGGTGTGGGATTCGAACCCACAATGCTGTTGGACTGTTGGTCCAACCGCTGGACTAGCAAGAATGACGGATTGACGGTTTAAATTTAGAATGACGTAAGAAACATACCTTCTCCATTAATTCCATGTAAGTTGCCGACCATTCTCCTAACCATTTCCAGAATTGCTCCTGTAAAAGAAGAAACATTAAAACAATGTATTTATGTATGTCATTTTTATATGAGAAAGGGAACGGAATATCCGGGTCTCAAAGACCATTTTGTAAGTGTTTGGCGCATCGTCTGCCAAAATTATTTGGCGGATAGAAGGGGGCATTTTTTATAAATTTAGCTGCCGTAACACGTTCCATGCCAAACATGCCAGAAAACTTCAATGCTGAATAAAAATGAAACGAGATGATATCTGTCGGTTTTGGGTTTGGTATGACCCTTAAATCATATCAGTGCACTTGAAAATGAAACTTTTATTTTGAGACTAGGTACGTGTAATAATTTATATCGTGTACTAGGGGTCTGTTATTTTCTCTACTTCTACTCTCTATATGTTTTTCAGTCTGTCATGCTTTGCTTCTCAATAGCAGAACTACATACATACATACATATTCTAACGCCTGTATTCCCAAGAGGGGTAGGCAGAGCACATGAATTCATAAATCCAATAGCAGAACTGTGTCATGAATTTAGCAGAATAAAGTCAAGTTATCTGTAGGCATCTTTCGTCTAAATGTATCACTAATGTTATTATATTCTATAAAATATATGAAAAACTTACGCTCTTCAATATTTCAGTCATGACTTCAGGTTTTTGAGTGGTGGTGGA
The DNA here is from genome assembly GCA_005406045.1 of Adoxophyes honmai. Classification (NCBI taxonomy): domain Eukaryota; kingdom Metazoa; phylum Arthropoda; class Insecta; order Lepidoptera; family Tortricidae; genus Adoxophyes; species Adoxophyes honmai. The sequence continues at coordinate 44,221 of BHDV01027483.1, forward strand.
TTCTTCTGGCACCGTTATAGCTTCTCCACTGCCCATTGCAACTTCCTCAATATTCTCAGGACTTTGAGTAGTTACAAGCTCATCAATCTCTACATCACCATTAGTAACTTCGTCATTTGACTCCGTAGTACTCGTTACATCTACCAAGCCTTCTGTGCCAGTCACTGTTGCTACTGTGTCCATAACTTGTGTAGTCACTGGATGGTCAGTTACTGGTACATCAGATTCAGTGGTTATGAAGTCTGATTCAGTCGATTGAATGACGTCTAGAGTTTCTGTGGTGCCTGGTAACTCTGTTGTAGAATCTTCGTTGTTAACTGACTCTGTTCCAGTTGTGGTTTCTTCTAGGTTAGAATTGTCAAAAGATATTGTAGTCTCTTCAGTGGGTGCCACCGTAGTTTCTACTGTATCCAAGACTTGTGTAGTCGTTGGATAGTCAGTTACTGGTGCATCATTGGCTTCAGTGGTTACAAAATCTGATTCAGTCGATTGAATAACGTCTAGAGATTCTGTGGTGCCTTCTGGTAGCTCTGTTGTGGAATCTTCTTGGTTTATAGATTCTGTTACAGTTGTTTTTTCTACGTCGTTGGCAACGGGTGTTGTAGCCTCTTCAATGGGTGCCACCGTAGTTTCCTCTTCGGAGAATATAGCTTGCCTTCCCTCAATTGATTCCTGAAATGTTTGTTTATTTTCCGTTTTATGATTGTTCAATGTATTCATGAATGTCTTTTGTACAAGGTGTAACTAACTCCCTGGTGGTAATTCATAAGGGTAGGTAGTCATAAGTAGCTCTAGAATCTATAAAGTGATTTAAAATATTTTTGTCATAGAAAAAAAACTTATTTTTTTTAGCTTTAGTAATGAGAGGTTGTTATGTTAGTTTGCGTAGAAATAGTAAAAATAAAATAGAAATCAAATCAAAATTTGTTTTGAGATTCAAAATTCAAATGTTTGTAATTATAACGATTCTACGGAAGTTTTCCTTAAGCTTGGTTAGATTAAGTAGGTGTGGTATTTATATTATTTACCTCAGATTGATTACTCGGTGATCCAACGTTGAATGAAAACGGCGGGTTCACAAGGCCCTGAAAACAGTTCTTTATTAATTCAAACTGTCACTACATTGCTCCCGATAATGCTTTACGAATAGACCCAAAACATGTCGAGCTGAATTCAACTTGGCCATAATTGACAGTCGCGGAAGTTATTTTTTAGGTTTCGATTGGATCGCATGATGATTGGGTCGCGTTCGCGATTGGTTCGTTGATTGACGTTTGCCTCCAGCACCACAATTCTGGCCAAGTAGAATGCCGACTGTAACGGTTTCGTCATCGTCATCATCGTCCAGCCTTATTACGTCTTACTGCTGAACATAAGCCTCCTCTCAGTATGAAAGGCTATAGTTCTCACGCGGGCCCAGTGCGGATTGGAAGCTTCACACACAACATAGAATTACTTCGTCGTTGTGTAGGTTTCCTCACGATGTTTTCCTTCACCGAATAGGATATGGTAAATATCAAATTCGATTTTGCACATAAATTCCGAAAAATTCAGAGGTGCCTGTGGTTTGAACCCGCGACCCTCAGCGTAAGAGGCCACAAGTCGAACCACTGGGCTGCTATGGCTTTTTCGTATGGTATGGTTTTTAATGGTTTACCTACTATCGTTAAACTATCTCAAAATAAATGAACGCTTACATTCCAAACTCGACCGCTTCCAGATGATAGGCTCATCCCATAGGTTTTCGGGAACTGCGTGGTGGACTGAAAAGAGAAGAATGGGTTGTAGATATTGGTATAGGTAGTTCAACTCAGTTGTGCGCGACGTTATGTGTGCGTGCGCTTGTAAATACACAGATTTCATTTGTATGGCGTTCGTCATGTCACTGCCACTGCATACAAACTGTCACTCCATACAAATGAAATCTGTGTATTTACAAGCACACGCACACAGCGCCGCGCACACAACTGGGCACACCACGCAGATGGGATAATATTTTATCTGGGTATAATAATGCTTACGACGCAATGACTTTTTGCGGATGCAGATGCACAGTTTAATCCGAAAGTCCGCATTTGCGGATGCCGATGCGGGTATCCGCAACATTCCTAATAACTAATTCCTAATAACTTGATAATTCTACAGTCACTTACAGTTACAGGTTTCTCCGTGGTGGATATGACCTTCCTTATGTAGTCTGGCAGGCTGTCATAGTTCAGAGGCGGTAGAGTGGGAGCCGCAGGTATCTGGTGAAGATGAACACAGTCACAAAAGGTTATGGTGGAGCGTCCTACCGCCACCTATCGTCGAATAGCCGAACTAAATAACGAACGTTTTGAAGATCGGTTGCATAAATATGACTTCCAACTTTCTCTCTGTGGACTTCGGTCCCTGGGCATAACATCTGCCTGGAGAGAGATCTCTCTATTGGAGTCTTTGCCACAATGGTACGCTTTAGGCGACTGTCTAGCAACCTGTCAGTATAGTAAGTAAAAGTTTGCTGGACAAAAACCGCAAGATGGTAAAGTAATAAGGACTACACTATTAAGGGATCTTTGAGAGACAAAAAGAAAGTTAATTATTGAGACCGACGAAAAGAGGGGTAGGCAGAGCACATGAATTCAAAAATCCAGTGCCACGTTTAGCAAATTCAGTGTAACCAGATGGTTAAACGTGATATTGCAGTGACAGGTTGCTAGGCCATCGCCCACAATTACACTAACCCTTTCCCAGAGTCGACTCTTACGACACCCACGGGAAGAAAGGGGAGGTGCTATTCTAACCCGGCACCACAATAAACATAGTGAAACACATTGTTCAACTAACCTTCATTTGTAGAACATTCGCTTCAGTGCTTACAACAACTTCTTCTACTGGACTAACAGATTTCCTTACATATGGAATATCTCCTGCTATAAAATCTTCTAGAATACCCTCTGTTCTTTCTTCTGCAGCCATCGTAGTAGCATCAATTTCCACAGAAGACTCTAGGTTCACCGATCTTCCTAAAAACTCGGGGTTAGCTTCAAGGTTAAACTCTGTTGTTGTTTCATCTACATTCTCAGTGACGTTATCAATCCAAACATCAGTTCTATTTTCACCTTCTTCATCAAATGCTGAAGTAACATTTTCTGCACCTTCGTTGTCTACATCAATTGAAACATCAGTTCTTTCTATTTCTTTTTCAAACTCTGTAACACTTTCTGCACCTTCGTTATCCACTTTTGGTTTCTGGATATTCACGAATATGTCTTCTGAACTTTCATTGTCTGTTTCATTAGCTGGTTTGTGTGTAGGTTTTGCTGTGGGTCGTGTAATATTGACGAAGATATCCTCGGTGCTGTCTGGAGATGTAGAGGTTTGCTCAGGTTCGGGAATTGTGGATGATACTTCTGGTTGCTGGACTTCTGAAGATGCTGGGTTTTGGATCTAGAAGATACAGGTTGGAAGTTATTACTATAGGATAGCACTAACTCTTGTCACTTTTTGTAAAATGGTAAGTACTTAATCCTACTAGCAAATGCTATCCCGACATGAAATTCGAGATTCCATGGGTTTAGAAACGAAGATCTTGGGAGATCTCGGAATTTTGTCAGGATCTCTTCTAGTTTAAAAAAACAGTAACGTTGAGATGACTAGACACGATGAAACTACTTGTTAGTGAGGTTATTTCAAGTAAATAGGTATCTTTCGATAGGCATTACGTATTGACTAAACAAAGTATTTATTACTCAAGGAGTTTAGAAAGTACGGTGGGCCAAGGAAGTGGTCTACCACTTTTGACAAAAGTTTCTGTGAGATCAAAATTGTCCTAAGGTTGACATTGTCACTGTCATAATATTATGGCGAGGGGAAATCGACCTTGTTGTTTCATGACGTTCAAATGAATATCGATCTTGAGGGGGTAGACCAATTTCTTGGTCGACTGTACATTAAAAATACTATCTGCTGAACGCCATCTAATGCCCTTTACAATGTACAGACCTAGCTGCTGAGAATACCCTCTAACTCAGGGTTTCACAAAGTGGGGTTCGCGAACCCCTAGGGGTTCTCCATTCAGGGGGTTCGCGACAAGGATCAGAATACAGAAATCGACTTGATAGCGAGTCAGAAATAAGGTTAACATTGTCCAAAATTACTCCTAACATTAAATCCATTTGCGACAAGAAACAAGCATACCCATCACATTAATATTACAAAGACATTTCTTTTGGTACTTTATGTGTTATCTTTTTTATTCAAATATAAACCTTTTTTTTCTTTTTAAGGGGGGTTGTTCATTTGTTAGTAAGAGGTTCGTGGAATCGAAAGTTTGTTAACAGGGGTTCGCGGAGCCGAAAGTTTGAGAAACCCTGCTCTAATTCGTTGCTGACCACTGCAGCCCAATCCCGTCAATCTCGACCAGGATCTCGTCATATTATGCTTCAGGATAGATCCCGAAAAATTACACGAGATCGGGAGTTCGTTAGATCGGGATTGCATTCCCTGTATTCTACCATTAGTTAAGATAATACTTACATTGTTCACGTTTGAACCTTCGAATTCAACCTTCGATGGAGGATCGTGCATGTTCTGAAACACAAAAATGTTTTGTTATAAATGCACCTCTAGAGAAACTAGCCACCTATTTATCGTCCTGTAGTAGAACTTCTTCAAACGTCATCAACTGTTAAAGTGTATATTAGTGTGTGTGTGTGTGTGTTTTATATTGAGCTAAGGAATTTTCGAAGATCAGTAGCATAAATACAACTTCCAACTTTCTCTCTGTGGACTTCGGTTCCCAGGCATAAAATCTGCGTGGAGAGATCTCTCTATTGGACTCTTTCAAACAAGGCGACTAAGGAAAAGGTTCATAATGTTTTTGGAAAAACTCCAATAGAGATATCTCTCTACAGGTAGATTTTACGCCTGGGGATCGGAGTGTACGAAGAGAACGTTAGAAGTATTTGCAACCCGATCTTCGATCTAGTTGGCGCGAGTGTGTTTGATTCAGCTATTCGATGATAGATGGCGCTAGGGCGCCACAGTTTTTAATAGTAATAATGGTCTGTTTATTAGTAATAGTGATGTACATATCCTGTGCAATAGGGGCAGAGATGGAGGTGGCGGGTCGACCTTGAACATTTTCGGATTGGCAGGGCACGCTCAAGATAGAGAAGAGTGGCGGAAGAAAGGGGAGGCATTTGCTCAGCAGTGGGAGATACTAGGGATATATAATATTTCATTTTCGACACAAGCTTTTTGCCGACTGTACTTTTAGGTAACTGTACTTCATGGTCATCCACCCTAGATTATGTGCACCATATTTCAAGTCAATCAGATCAACCGTTGAAAAGTTCACTCCGTCAGAGACAGTCCCGGCTGGGCTACCACAAATCCACTACCGGAATATTGTATTGTCATCCAAGTTACGTAGGTATACCAAATTTCAGCTCAAACGGTCTCGCCTGTGTTCCCAAGAGGGGTAGGCAGAGCACATTTGAGTAAAATATAAGCTTGTAAAATAGTGATGTACTTACGTTCCAAGAGTATCCTTGGCTGGGAGTGAGGTGTACTCCGTAAGTGAAGGGCAGGTTGTAGGGTTTCTGGTCTTCATATTCCGACGGGAACTTCGGGGGTTCGGGTATTGGCTGAAAACAAATTATAATTCTTTATGTAACCATACATACATACATAACCGTCACGCCTTATTCCCTGCGGGGTAGGCAGAGACAACAGAGCGCCATTCGCTTCTATTCTGACATACTTCTCTCGCGTCATTCACATTCATAACTCTCGTCATGCACGCTCGACGGTTTCGGGTACTCCTAATTTGGCCTCCCTTTAGTACATCGTCGATCTGGTCGACATATACGTTCTTAGGGGGCGCCCTCGACCACACAAATGCTTGAAAAACTATGAAGGTACGAAATCGCTCTATCTCGAGCGCGACTGAATACGCGCGAATTGTTGTGCTGAGCCGGCTGATTAACGTGCTTTGGTCTTAACAACATAACTCGTTAAAAAAAAACTATTATCGACTCTAATATAAATGGAACTTACTGAAATCTCTGCCTGTCGTCTTTTCCGGTACAAAAGATTAGGAGAAACCTGAAATGAGAAAAGATACAATAATTTACATACATACATACAATCACGCCTATGTTCCTAAACGGGGTAGGCAGAGTACACGAAACGAGACATAAACAAAACCATGATTATGACAACAGGGTGAAACATTTCTGTTTAAGATTCAAACACCCGAACACAATACCTTGATGATAGAAAAATGCATGTTGCGTTGGTTTAGGCATGTGGAAAGAATGTATGAAGCGAGGGTGTATAAACAAATCTACAAGGGAAGTTTTAGGGCAAGCCGGTCGAGGTCGCCCTCGAAGAACGTACATCGACCAGATCGACGATGTTCTAAATATAGCCCAAATTAGAAGTAGGTACCCGAAGCCGTCGAGCGTGTATGATGTGATGAGAATGATGAATGGGAAGCGAGAGAAGTATGCCAGAATAGAAACGAATGGCATTCTTTTGTCTCTGCCTTCCCCGCAGGGAATAGGGCTTGACGTTTACGTACCATCGCGAACCGGGATTGTTGAGCCACTAACCTATGTCAGTAACTTGGTCGTGTAATACTAATCCAATAGCTAACATCTAGTCTAGTCGATAACATCGGTCATTGATTACACGTCTAAATTGCGAACAGTGGCAAGTGGCTCAACAATCCCGGTTCGTGACTGTACGTGTAATACCTCATATTGTCCATCGTTCTGGTGTTTGACGAAGTCATAGGAACCGTCGTCAAGTTCTTCGAAGAACGGAAGCCCATGTGAAAGACCTTTCAGAGATGGCAGGCTCCTGAACACAAAGAATAGGTATTCTAAGTCCCCCGCATTATACTTAGTGTAACATTTCTAAGAATTACCCTTTGACACCACTTCCGTGGATGTCGTAAGAGGCGACTAAGGAAATAGGTTTAGGTGTGGTTTAGGTGTCAGGCTAGCTACCTGTCTCTATTGTGCTGCCTCTTCCATCTATTTTCAAACCTAACAATGAGCTAGAAGTGGCTGCGAAGCGTGAAATAGTCGTAATCATGGATTTGTCTATATCATGTTTCGTGTGCTCTGCCTACCCCGTTTGGCAACATAGGCGTGAGTGTATGTATGTAACTTTTGACACATTACAACGCCCGTTAAACTACAACGTATTAGTAATCAATAAATGACACATTTTTCAAGTCTTATGACTAGTACATGTACACTATGTACAGTCAAGGAAATTGATTACTGTGCCACTTTGTACCTTTTCACAAGAAATGTCACTGTGACATACCATACTTTTTACTAATCAAGGCAATATGAAACTCACTATGAAAAGGTTCAAAGTGGCACAGGTATCAATTTCCTTGACTGTACAGTCACCAGATTCAACAACTGACACGATAAGGCCGCATAAATATCTGTCAGATTCTATTACTAGGGGCAGTAGGAAGTGTATGGAGTACTAATGTCATTGGATTTGTTCGAAGACGATTCCGCCAAAGCATGGCGGCGTTCGCTGTGCTCATATTGGCCGGCCCAAGATCGCGCGTAACGCAGTGGCTTTTTCCTCTATGGTTATTGGCTCTTTACAGTTTCTGTGACAGCTTGTAAGTGCTAATAAACTGACAGTTTGCGGAACTGGGTGGCCATCATTGTTTCTCTAGTTGGTATGTCCTCTATGGGTTTTTATGAACGCTTCTACGTAGCAGAGATTGAGCTGGTGACTGTAGCACTGGTTCAAAAGCCAAAGCAATGTCAGTCAATCTTACCTCTTTTTCCGCGGATTCTTCGCTCAAATCGTGGAAGAGGATATCTTTCGGCGAAGCCACGTGGTTTGATGTAACCAGAACATCGCCTCTGTCGTTCGTCTCCAAAGCAAACGATGGGCCATTTTCATTCTGTAAGTAAATCAATTATATTGTAATTATAATAAGAAAAAAAAAGACAACTACGTCATACAAAATTTGAATTTACGTTTGCAAAGGCCGTACGCGCCGACTAACAGGAGTTGCGTACGGAATGTAAACTAAAACACATCCGCAAAGCGATAAAACATTTGTCACCCACAAGGTCAATACTGACAATATTTACTAAATATTTTACAGGGCTTTTCAGACGCGTATATCCGATCACTGGTTAAAATATTTATGGTCATTTCTGACCACCCTGTATATTCTATGGTTAGAGTATTATACGCATTTACCTCGACTTTGTAAATGTAATGGCCTGAAATCAGGCCCACCGCCAATAGCAGCCCAGAGAACTGAAAAAAAATAAAATATATTACTTATTTGTTGTTATAGCGGCAACAGAAATACATAATTTGTAAAAATGATAACTGTCTAACTATCGTGGTTCTTGAGACACAGCCTGGTGACGGACAGACAGACAGCGAGGTCATTTTAGTAGGGTCCCGTTCGAACTCTTTGGGTATGAAACCCTAAAAATGAGTAGGTATACCTAATACATAAACACGAAAATCCAAATTCCGGCTACAAGAAGCACGAATTCATAGTACTTAATAGCTACATACCGATTATTATAATCCGGACTGTTTTAAAACTCCGAATGTAACTATGTACTGTATATATTCCTGTTGCTATAAATCCGAACTTTCTAAATGTCTAACGTTTACCATCACGATTTTTTAAATTCCAAATTTCAATGCACCGAATTATAAAAAGTCCCAATGAATAATAATCGGAAATATCAAAAATATCGTTACACTGACTAATAAATACCTACTATTGAATCATCATCATTATTAATGATCCCGCCTAAGTAGGTATAAAGTATGTGCTTTTCCCAAATTTATAGAGGTTTAAATAACCGAATTAATGATGAAGTTTTGATTTTTTTTATTAATGATCGGAGTTTTGTTGTTCGGCTTTTCTTTGTTCGGAGATATAGAAAATTTAGAATTCGAATATTGAAAACCAATTTAACAAATTTTGTGTTTTTTAATAATCGGAATTTTATTTCTTAGGAATTTTTGTGAAATTCGGAGTAATCGAAATAAAAGATTTAGAATTATTAAAAAATCACACATTTCACTTCATGGTTTACGAAATTCACCAAAAACACTGTAAGCTAAAGGATCGAAATGGTTTTATGTTTATTCAACTAAGACTATTTTTTACAAACACAACACACACTTCACATTTTCTTTATACCGAAAAAAAAGCGAAGATAAACCGAGATTTTACAGCCAGCAACAAGAATAAAGTAAGAGTTAAATAAAACTTTATAAAAAAACAAACTTAGTGAAAAAAAAAACTTAAAAAGTTCAAAAGTCTTTTAAGACAATGTAGGAATTCGGTAAATAAATATGTCGTTTATTGTTAAAGTTGCGAGACCGACTATACCTGTCATTGTCTAACTAGAGACGTCAGAAAGTGACAGGAGACCTTTTATTTTAAGATTTGAATTTCAACGATCAAATCCTCAAAAATTTGTTAGTAAACCCAAGGCATCGTCGCAAATGATACCGTTTATATTGAAAACATTACAATAAACAGTAACAAAAGTTATTTATTGCCTTAACCCTTTACCTACGGGGGCTAAACGCCAAAGTCACTGTTCAACACGGGCATGTTTTTCCGAAAGTGATATTAGACACAATTTCACTTAAATACATATTTTTTGAACTATTACAACCACATGATTGAAATACACATTGATTATAATGCATAAAACTTAATAAATAATCACTTTTTTTATAATTACAGGAATTCCACTTTTTGTTAGATAAAATGTTGAAAGCTTCTCAGTCTTTGAATATTTATAATTGACACCCGTAATGCAGAGATGTAGCCTTACTGTCATTTATAGTTGACACCCGTAAGTAAAGGGTTAATAATTTTCAGGTACACTTCAGAATTTCGAAAACTTAACAATTTGTCGTTGAATTTTTAACCTCAAAATAAATAGAGTACAAGTTGAACTGATTTTATTTCCACTTACCACTAAGAACTTCATTTTGTCGGAGCACTACACTGAATGAGAAATGAAGCCAGAATTCTCATATTTATAACACCCCTAATCGAGTCTTTATCTGTATGTCACGTGATTTAAATTACATTTCGTCGAAATATCAATTAAAATAAATTACGTACCTTTGATCTTGGCGCCTAGTACTAATACATTAAATGTGGGAATTCTATTAATCACGTATAATGTTCGGAGTAAATTAGTTCTGTCTACATTATTAGTGTATTCTTTTATACCATAATGTGCTTACTATACCTATTAGGAGGCATAATAATTGACCGTATGTAATTTAACCCCGTGTGGTGCCGGGTTAGAATAGCACCTCCCCCTTTCTTCCCGTGGGTGTCGTAAGAGTCGACTCTGGGAAAGGGTTAGTGTATTGTGGGGGATGGGCTAGCAACCTGTCACTGCAATATCACGTTTAAACATCTGGTTACCCTGAAATTGCTAAACGTGGCACTGGATTTTTGAATTCATGTGCTCTGCCTACCCCTCTTGGGAATACAGGCGTGAGAATATGTATGTATGTGTATGTAATATTTTGACTAGCCGTCCGGAAAACCCCTGTCAATATTTCTTTCAATTATTCATTATCGACCTTGTGGAAGACATGTGTTTCATCACTTTTCAGGTCGATGCGCCTTGTGTATCGCAAACTTATGCTATATGAAGCTGAGTCGATAGCTATTTTATGTCCTTGGTTGCCATGGTTACGTCTCCTGAGTCACCAAGTAAAATCGTGATTTTCTAGGATATAATCCGCTATAAGTTAAGATTTTTTTAGAAGTTCTGTTGTGAGCATTTCTTTATGGCGCATCTCCTGAGCGTAAAACGGAACCTAAATTACAACCTTTTTCTAAGCAAAATACTTTAAGTGGCTACGAATCGTGAAATAGTAATTTTGTCTATGTAGCGTTTTGTGTGCTCTGCCTACCCCTATCGGGAATACAGGCGTGATGTTATGTATGTTATGTTATATTCTAAGCAACTCCATCACAATTGTCCCCTGACTTAAGAGGAAATGGAGCGGTCATATTTTGTATGGAAACGTAGTCCCCTGATTCCTCGCTGGATATTACCCGTAGAAGAATGATTTTTTACATCAACAATCTAATAATATATTAGCATGTTCCTATGTTTTCCTTTTTTTCTTAATTGAATTATTAAAGGAGATATTAACCTTCAAAAACATGAAAAATTGGTAAGTTTTTTCCGTCGTGTTGAAACCTCTAGAAACCAATTTTAACACAATTATATCAAAATATAAGAACATAGAAACACAGTTATGACATTTTTTAAACATTTAATGAAAAAACATATTTAATCCGTTAAGTTTTGGAGAAGAAATCACGGGACTACGAACCGTTGTTTTTGAATAATTTTCATAGGTATTTTCGGTCCGAGCTGTAGTTGTTCTTATCGCACTCGACGTCGTCTGGGCAGGTCATGGCGCGACAGCAATAGATTTAGCAAATACCTATTTTTCAATTCCCTCGACCGGCATATTTCCTCTTAAGCCCGTCACAGACTACGCATATATTTACGATAATATTTTATCTGCGTATAAATGCTATCTTTCCATGTTATGTCGGTGCCAAGTGCCAACAGATACTTGACGGTAAATCCGCGCTGTGTGATAGCTCATTGAATTCAGATACAGATATCTTACCGTAGCTGCTTAATGTGTGATGTAATGAGCTTTACAGGACAGAATAACCACACTAAATAGTTGATTGGCCCATTTGTAATTCTGTACTATAACTAATTCCAAATGGAAATGGACTGTATTGAAACTCTACTTAGAGAAAACCATGATCATTCAGATCAGAAGTGGCTGCGAAGAGTGAAATAGTCATAATCATAGTTATGACTATTTCACGTTTCGTGGGAACTGCCTACCCGTTTTGGGATTACAGGCGTTTGTATGTAAAACAGATGGAAAAGGTAGTTTGATAGTGACAGGTTGCAAGCCTGTCGCGTAAACTTTAGGCTAGGAGAAAAAAAATAGGTTTAGCTATACTTTAGGCCCTAATGTCACACTGAAAATCAGCGTTGCGGCTTGCCGCAATATTATGCTGAGTGCGGCCCTTTTGGCGCTATTTGGCACGGAAGTGGCATTCCCCTTTTTAAGTTATTATTATTTATTTATTTAGGATAATTTATGTATTTTAGATAAGTTCATTATTATGTCTGTGTCAAATTGTTGTCAATAAATGTCTTTCTTTCTTTCTTTCTTTCTTTCTTTCTTTCTTTAATGTATAGCTAAACTTATTTTCTTAGCCGCATATTACGACAAAAGCCTCTTACATTTATTATACAGAAAATTAAATGTTTACTTGTAGTTATTCAATAAACCTACAGATAGCTCTATGCTTCTTTAATTATTTGAGAATAGAACTGAAATTCGATAATCCTGTCTTGTCTCTAGTTTCGAGTATCGAGTCCCGGGACTCGAGACAGCTAAAATTACGAAAAGTCCCGGGACTTCGAGACTCCAGACATCCCGGGACCCAGACCCTACACGTGGATAATGTGGCTTTCGAATAGTGCAAGATTTTTTAAAAACGGTTAAAGAATTAGCAACAGGTTGCTAGCCTGTCGTCTAAAGCATACTTAAACCACTGCATTCCGCCTACGGCATCAACGGGAGAAATAGAGGAGTGCTTATCGAAAAAGACGCGGGGCAAAGTAGTGCTGCGTTATTTCTCAAAATTGTAAGTACCTCTTATTGACTCACCTTTCTTAGAAAAATGAGAGAAAATGATCTTAATTCTCCATTAGATAAGAAACCACAACCATTCATTGAACGATGAGTCAATGACTTGGATAATGACGATTGATGACGTATGTAAAATGTATTTTGTCCTTTTTTTTGTCAGAGTTTTTTCATATGTCTTATCCACCCTAGCATTTAATAATAAAATTTATTAATTTACATTACTACCGCAAATTACATACATACATACAATCACGCCTGTATTCCCAAACGGGGTAGGCAGAGCATACGAAACGTTACATAGATAACCCATGCCCATTTCACGCTCCGTGGCCACTTTCAGCATCGTTAGGTTTAATAAACAGATGAAAGAGGCATAGTAGTGACAGGTTGCTAGCCTGTCGCCTAAAACATACCGAAACCTATTTCCTTAGTCGTCTCTTACGACATCCACGGAAGAAATGGAGAGGTGTTATTCTATACCGACACCACACAGGTAAACACCGCAAATTATACCTACGACTATAAAAAGTAAGACGGTGGTAGCGATCCCGATGTACCTTGGACGAGCTCCTACTACCGTTGTTATAGCCTCCATGCCGGAATGCAACAGAGCTAGCACTGCTGCTTTGCGGTAGAATTAGCGGGTAAGACAGTGGTAGCGATCCGGATATATCCTGCATGAGCTTCTAGTACTGAGGTCTTCATGACGGAACAAGATTTTGAAGAAGTTCCTACGAAGAAGCGCTCGAACGCTCGTTGATGTCTATTAATCTACTGGTCAGATATTGATGAAATTGAAATGGAACCAATGATAAGCCATTTACTATCAAACAAATAGTACATACATTCCTACATACATACATATTCTCACGCCTGTATTCCCACAAGAGGGGTAGGCAGACATGAATTCAAAATTCCAGTGCCATGTTTAGCAAATTCAGGGTAACCAGATGATTAAACGTGATAATGCAGTGACAGGTTGCTAGCCCATGGCCTACAATACACTGACCCTTTCCAAGAGTCGACTCTTATGCGAGGGGAAGAAAGGGGGAGGTGCTATTCTAACCCGGCACCACACGGGGTTAAATTACTTACGGTCAATTATTATGCCCCCTAATAGGTATAATAAGCACATTATGGTATGAATAGAATACACTAATAATGTAGACAGAACTAATTTACTCCGAACATTATACGTGATTAATAGAATTCCCACATTTAATGTATTAGTACTAGGCGCCTAGATCAAAGGTACGTAATTATTTTTATTGAAATTTCGACCAAATGTAATTTAAGTCACGTGACATAAAGATAAAGACTCGATTAGGGGTGTTATAAATATGAGAATTCTGGCTTCAATTCTCATACAGTGTAGTGCTCCGACAAAATGAAGTTCTTAGTGGTAAGTGGAAATAAAATCAGTTCAACTTTTACTCTATTTATTTTGAGGTTAAAAATTCAACGACAAATTGTTAAGTTTTCGCGGAAATTCTGAAGTGTACCTGAAAATTATTAACCCTTTACCTACGGGTGTCAACTATAAATGACAGTAAGGTTACATCTCTGCATTACGGGTGTCAATTATATCTATGTAGATATTCAAAGACTGAGAAGCTTTCAACATTTTATCTAACAAAAAGTGTAATTCCTGTAATTATAAAAAAGTGATTATTTATTAAGTTTTATGCATTATAATCAATGTGTATTTCAATCATGTGGTTGTAATAGTTAAAAAAAATTAGTCTAATTGTGATAAAGAAATTGTGTCTAATATCACTTTCGGCAAAACATGCCCGTATTGAACAGTGACTTTGGCGTTTAGACACCCGTAGGCAATAACACTTATTACTTTTTATTATAATGTTTTCAATACAAACGGTATCATTTGCGACAATGCCTTGGGTTTACTAACAAAATGTGTGAGGATTTGATCATTGAAATTCAAATCTTAAAATAAAAGGAGTAGGTATAGCGCGGCAACCAGGGTCTCCTGTCACTTTCTGACGTCTCTAGTTAGACAGTGACAGGTATAGTCGGTCTCGCAACTTTAACAATATAACGACATATTTATTTAACGAATTGCTTTATCCTTGTTGCTGGCTACGAAAAAAGTGAAATGTGTGTGCTTGTTTAAATTAGTTAAATTTCGGTCCTTTTAGCTTACAGTGTTTTTATGGTGAATTTCGTGAACCATGAAATGAAATGAGTGATTTTTAATATTTCTAAAAATGTTTTATTCCGATTACTCGGAATTTCACAATTCCTACGAAATGAAATTCCGATTTTTAAAAAAGTTTTTTTTAATCGAATTTCAATATTCGAATCCTATTTTTATATATCCGAACAAGGAAAAGCCGAAATACAAAACTTCGATCATTAATTTTCCGAAATTTCATCCTTATTTCGGAAATCGGATATTATGGACACTAAATTCGTGTTATTAATTTATCGTGTTATTTTCTTATACTAACGGAGATTAGAACGTTTTTTATTTCAATTGTGTATACTAACGCTTTATGGACCACTTAGTTGTCTGAAAATAAACATATTTTATTGTATTTTACTATTTTATTGCCAACCGTGTGAACAAAAATATACGCCATTTTTTTCAGTTCCCTGCGCTGCTCCTGCTGTTGGGGTTGGGCCTCAATTCAGGACATTACATTTATAAAGTCGAGGTAAGGATTTTTATACTTCTGTAACCGTATAATACTTTAAGATAGATTATTTTAACATTTTTGGGTTACCTAGCTATCATAAAAGGTGGAAACGTGACCCTATTATTGAGACTTTGCTGTCCGTCTGTATGACATGTATCTCACGAACCGTGCTATCTAGAACATGGTTTCTTAACCTCGGGTCGCGACCCAAATTTGGGTCGCGGCCCATATCGAGATGGGTCGCGGGACCCGCGGTACTTTTTGAAAAACAAACCACAATCACTGCATATCGTTGTTTTTAATGGTTGATTGAGTCGCGGGCTACTTAAATTTTTGAATTTTGGGTCGCCAGGCAAAAAGGTTAAGAACCGCTGATCTAGACTGTTGAAAATTTCACAGATTATATTTCTATTTCATGTAACTTGCGACTAAATTCCCAAATTATGTGTAACGTAATTTACAAGTTTTTTTACATACATACATACATAACCGTCACGCCTTATTCCCTGCGGGGTAGGCAGAAACAACAGAGCGCTTCTATTCTATCTATTTAATTTTTTTTTTCAATTATAATTAAAATATATAATTGATTTTCTTACAGAACGAGAATGGCCCATCGTTTGCTTTGGAGACAAACGACAAAGGCGATGTTCTGGTCAGCGCAAACCACGTGGCTTCGTCGCAAGATATCCTCTTCCACGATTTGAGCGAAGAATCCGAAGAAAAAGAGGTAAGATTAATTGAAATTGCTTTGGCCCTTGGACCAGTGATACATGCTTTTAGAGTGATATTTACTTACATGGCACTTTTTATACATGAAACTTACATAGACAACACCATGACTATTTCACGTTTCGTGGCCATTTTGGTTACTTTTGAGTGTGCAGGTATAAAGCCGGCCACATATACATTCAATCGATATGTCACCGGAAAATAACACATTCCGTAAGTTTAAAAATTTCCTAAAAATTTTCAGGAAATTTATAAACTTCCGTAAGATTCCAAACGGGAGACAAATTGTATTATTTTACGGCCGCATTTTCGTAAAATAATCAATTTACGTTAGGTTAGGTTAGGTTAGATTATGTTAATTTAGATCAGATTAGCTTTATTTATGTTAGATTAGGTTAGGTTAGGTTAGATTATATTCAATTTTGCAAAAATGCGGGCGTAATAACATTTTTTGTCTCCCGTTTGGAATCTTACGAAAGTTTATAAACTTCCTAGGAAATTTATAAACTTACGGAATATGTTATTTTCCGGTGACAGATATATTCCGAATCGAAATTCCGAAACGGAATTCCGTATGTATGTGGCCGGCCTAATAATGTCTTAGTTAGTCTAGCGGTGCATTCTTCTTGGCAATAGTGGTCTTTCAAAGCGCTGGTTGAATCAAAAATGACAAATAAAAGTACACACAACACACCTTAGGACTCGTTTATAGAACCGCGTGGCATCCAGCATCGCGTACGGATTTTTTTTTGAGCTAAAAAGTTAACATTTTTAAAGAATTTTTTATGAAGTTTTTTTAACTCTTGCTTTATATCCTTGTTGCTGGCTGTAAAAATCCCGGTTTGCCCTCGTTTTTCTTTTTGGAATCAAAATAAATGTAAAGTTAGTGTGTGAGATTGTAAAAATCGAATTTTCACACACATTTAATTTTGTGTTCAGGAGCCTGCCATCTTTGAAAGGTCTTTCACGAACAGTCACGGTCTTCCGTTCTTCGAAGAACTTGACGACGGTTCCTATGACTTCGTCAAACACCAGAACGATGGACAATATGAGGTATTACACGTACAGTCACGAACCGGGATTGTTGAGCCACTTGCCACTGTTCGCAATTTAGGAATGTAATCAATGACCGATGTGACCGACTAGATGTTAGCTATTGGATTAGTATTACACGACCAAGTTACAAACATAGGTAAGTGGCTCAACAATCCCGGTTCGCGATGGTACATAAACGTTAAGCCTTATTCCCTGCGGGGAAGGCAGAGACAACAGAGCGCCATTCGCTCCTATTCTGGCATACTCTTCACATCATCACTCTCGTCACACACGCTCAACGGTTTCGGGTAGTTCTAAAGTTCTAATTTGGCCTCTTTTTCGAACATTTCCGATCTGGTCGATATACGTTCTTTGACTGACTTGCCCTAACAACACTTCCCTTGTAGATTTGTTTATACACCCTCGCTTCATTCATTCTATCCACGTGCCTAAACCAACGCAACATGCATTTTTCTATCATCAAGGTATTGTGTTCGGTTGTTTGAATCGTAAACGCAGAAATGTTTCACCCTGTAGTCATAATCATGGTTTTGTTTATGTCTCGTTTCGTGTGCTCTGCCTACCCCGTTTGGGAACATAGGCGTGATTGTATGTATGTATGTAAATTGTTGTATTTTTTCTCATTTCAGGTTTCTCCTAATCTTTTGTACCGAAAAAGACGACAGGCAGAAATTTCAGTAAGTTCCATTTACATTTACATTAAAGAAGTAAGCAAAGTCGATTTTTTTTCACGAGTGGTTATGCTAAGACCAAAGCACGTCACTCAACCGGCTCAGCACGACAATGCGCAGTAATTTTCTGACGAAAGTATAGTCCATATCGCGCGCATCTTTTGGATACCGCATATTTTGAGCAGCAGTGTGTGGAGTATGCGTCAAAAACAGTGCGGATACAACGCGTGTGTTTTTTAAGCATTGGTGTGGTCACAACTTTATTATGTAACAGTCACATAAATAATTATTATTTGTTTTCAGCCTTTACCCGAACCCCCGAAGTTCCCGTCGGAATATGAAGACCAGAAACCCTACAACCTGCCCTTCACTTATGGCGTACACCTCACTCCCAGTCAAGGCTACTCTTGGAACGTAAGTATATCACTATTTTACAAGCTATTATTAAACTTCACTTTTGTATGTATGGTACCCGTGTGGTGCCGGGTTAGAATAGCACCTCCCCCTTTCTTCCCATGGGTGTTGTAAGAGTCGACTCCGGGAAAGGGTTAGTGTATTGTGGGCGATGGGCTAGCAACCTATCACTGCAATATCACGTTTAAACCATCTCGTTACCCTGTAATTGCTAAACTTGGCACTGGATTTTTGAATTCATGTGTGCTCTGCCTACCGTTCTTGGGAATACAGTCGCGAGGATATGTTTGTATGTATGTATGCACTTCCAATAGGCCGATTGAGCTGTGGTATACCTACGTAACTTGGATGACATTGCAATATTCTGGTAGTGGATTTGTGGTGGCTCAGCCGAGACTGTCTCCGATGGAGGGAACTCTTCCACGGTTGGTCTGATTGACTTGAAATATGGTGCACTTAATCTTGGGTGGATGACGATGAAGTACAGCTACAAGTACAGTCGGCAGAAAAGCTTGTATCGAAAATGATTTTTTTGTTGGTGAGCTTATTTTAGTCTAGTATATCCCACTACTGAGCAAATGTCTCCTTTTTCTTCCGCCACTCTTTCTTATTGAGCATGCACCTGCCAATTTGATTTTTTTTAGGTCGTCCTGCCGCTTCCTCCTCCGGCCCCTAGTGCAAGTGCACAGGATATGTACATCACTATTACTAATAAACAGATCATTATTACTATTAAAAACTGTAGCGCCCTAGCGCCACCTATAATCGAATAGCTGAATCAAACACTTCTACACTCGCACCAACTAAGTTTCAAAGATCGGTTGCATTAATACTTCTACCGTTCTCTTCGTACACTCCGATCCCCAGGCGTAAAATCTCCCTGGAGAGAGATATCTCTGTTGGAGTCTTTCCCAAAATAATATAAACCCTTTTCCTTTGTCGCCTTGTGGGAAAGACTCCAATAGAGAGATCTCTCTCGAGGCAGATGTTATGCCTGGAGACCGAAGTCCACGGAGAGAAAATTGAAAGTTGTATTTAAGGCCGGCCACATACATTTTTCCGTTCGGAATCCCGAATCGAAAAAACGAACGCAGTCAATCCATACAAAATCTATGGACCCCCACACACAGACGGAAGCTTTCCGTTCGGAATTATTCCGATTCGGGATTCCGTATGGACGGGCCTTAAGCAACCAATCTTCCAAACTTCGTTAGCGCCATGTAGAATACTTTGACAGTTGATGACGTTTGAAGAAGTTCTACTACTGAACGGTAGGTGGCGCTAGTTTCGCTAGAGGTGGAATTATTATAACAAAACATTTATGTGTTTCAGAACATGCACGACCCTCCCACGAAGGTGGAATTCGAAGGATCAAACGTGAACAATGTGAGTATTATCTTAACTAATAAATGGTAGAATACAGGGAATGCAATCCCGGTCTACCGGAATCCCGATCTCGTGTAATTTTTCGGGATCAATTCCGAAGCAAAATATGATGAGATCCTGATCGAGATTGACGGGATTGGGCTGCAGAGGTCAGCAACGAGTCAGAGGGTATTCTCAGCAGCTAGGTCTGTACATTGTAACAGGCATTAAATGGCGTTCAGCAGATAGTATTTTTAATATAGGTACTTACTTTGTTTTTTAAGAAGCTACTTTCAAAATCACTCGTTACTTTCTAAACTCCTTGAGTAATGCTTCGTTTAGCCAGTACGTAATACCTATTGAAGGATATTTCATTTCAAATAACCTCACTAACAATCAGTTTTCGTCGTTTCCAATCATCCGAACATCTTTTTTTTACTTCCGGGAAATTTCCGGGATCTCCCAAGATTGGCATTTCTAATTCCGGTGGATCTCGTATCTGGTTTGCATTCCCTATTAGGCTAAGAACTTACCAAGTTACAAAAAGTGACAAGAGATGACGCTATTCAATAGTAATTTCAACCTGTATCCTCTAGGTCCAAAACCCAGCATCTTCAGAAGTCCAGCAACCAGAAGTGTCCACAAATCCCGAACCTGAGCAAACCTCTACATCTCCAGACAGCACCGAGGATATCTTCGTCAATATTACTCGACCCACAGCAAAACCTATAGAGAACGAAAGTTCAGAAGACATATTAGTGAATATCCAGAAACCAAAAGTGGATAACGAAGGTGCAGAAAGTGTTACAGAGTTTGAAAAAGAAATAGAAAGAACTGATGTTTCAATTGATGTAGACAACGAAGGTGTAGAAAATGATACTTCAGTGTTTGATGAAGAAAGAGAAAATAGAACTGATGTTTGGATTGATAACGTCACTGAGAATGTAGATGAAGTAACAACTGAGTTTAACCTTGATGCTAACTCCGAGTTTTTAGGAAGATCGGTAAACCTAGAGTCTTCTGTGGAAGTTGATGCTACTACGATGGCTGCAGAAGAAAGAACAGAGAGTATTCTAGAAGACTTTATAGCAGGGGATATTCCATATGTAAGGAAATCTGTGAGTCCGGTCGAAGAAGTTGTTGTAAGCACTGAAGCGAATGTTCTACAAATGAAGGTTAGTTGAACAATGTGTTTCACTATGTTTATCTGTCTCTCTTTTCGTCGGTCTCAATAATTAAGTTTCCATTTTGTCTCTCAAAGACCCCTTAAGGGATATGTCCTTAGTACTTTACCCTTTTGCGTTTCTTTCGTGATTTTTGTGCCGTAAATTTTACTTACAATAGTGACAGGTTGCTAGACTGTTGCCTAAAGCTTACCATTGTGGCAAAGACTCCAATAGAGAGATCTCTCTCCAGGCAGATGTTATGCATTGGTTCGAAGTCCACAGAGAGAAAGTTGGAAGTTGTATTTATGCAACCGATCTTCAAAACTTCGTTGGCTTCGTTCGTTGTGTAGTTCTGCCATTCGACGATAGATGGCGGTAGGGCGCTCCACAATAACCTTTTGTGACTGTGTTCATCTTCAACAGATATCTGCGGCTCCCACTCTACCGCCTCTGAACTACGAGAGCCTGCCAGACTACATAAGGAAGGTCATATCCACCACGGAGAAACCTGTAAGTGACTAGAATTAAGATGCAATTATATTGAGTCATCCCATACAACTTAGTGATTTAACATTTTAAGGGTGCGGGATCAATCAACCTTTAGCTTAAACATAGACCTTATAAAGGTACCTTCTACATTTTGAGGTATAAAACCCTAAAAATTACAAAAATGATGAGTTTCATGATTTTTGCAATGTATCTAGCTTACGCGGATGTTACTCACGCAATATCTGCATCCTCTTCAGCGGACGTCAAAAATAGTAACATTCCTTATTTATTATCAACTAGCTTTCCGCCCGCGGCTTCGCCCGCGTGGAACTCGGTTATATTGCGGTATAAAGCACAACTATAAGAAAACTTCTCCTTTCAAACGACACACAGCGCCATCGATCTATCATCTATCGATCGGTCATCGATCGACATCGATCTATCATCGATCGATATCGATCTATCAAGCAAACTATATTTTTGTTTTCCCTCGGGAACATCAATTTTTCCGGGATAAAAAGTAGCCTATTATTTAATCAGGACTTCTATCTTTACGTCTGCAAAATTTCAAAGCAATCGGTTCAGTAGTTACGGCGTGAAAGCGGAACAAACAAACAAACAAACAAACTCACTTTCTGACTTATAATATTAGTAAGGATATCTACAACCAGTTCCTCACTTTTCAGCCCACCAGCACCACGCAGTTCCCAAAGACCTACGGGATGAGCCTCACTTCTGGAAGCGGTCGAGTTTGGAATGTAAGCTTTCATTTATTTTGAGATACTTTAAGAATAGTAAACAGTTAGGGTCAGCTCACACCGAGACGAGACGCGACGAGACGCGGCGCGACGATGCATAAAGCGGCCAGTGGTTTCGCGCTGCGCAGCGCAGCGCCGCGCTACGTCTTGAGGCGTAGCGCGACGTACTTAAATGCTTACAATGAAATGTGAACCTTATCGCGTAGCGAATAAAGTATATTTTGAGTTGGCAGCGCTACGCACGCAGCACCGCTCCCGCACACCGCGCGAGGGGCGGCGTAGCGCGACGCAGCGCTACGCCGCGCGGTGCTGCGCTATGTCTCGAGGCGCAGCGCTACGCCACGCTACGTATTCTGTATACTGACAATGAAATATGAACCTTATCTTGTAACAAATAAAGTACCTACTTACTTATATTTTGAGTTGTTCTATTAAATTTTTTCGTGCAGCGCCGCGTCGCGTCTCGTCTCGGTGTGAATTGACCCTTTCGCGACCGTCAATTTGGGCTGGTTGAATCCCAACACTGTACATGTTCTGAGATCTAGTCACTGAGGTCAGCTCGACATGTTTCGGGCCAATTCGTAAAGCATTTGGAGCAATGCGCGAGTACAATTTCAACTAATAAAGAACTATTTTCAGGGCATTGTGAACCCGCCTTTTTCATTCAACGTTGGATCACCGAGTAATCAATCTGAGGTAAATAATATAAATACATACTTACTTAATCTAACCAAGCTTAAGGAAAACTCCCGTAGTGTCGTTATAATTACAAACATTTGAATTTTGAATCTCAAAACAAATTTTGATTCGATTTCTATTTTTAAACAAAAAAAAAAAAAAAAAATTACAGTTTTTTCTATGACAAAAATTATTCAAACTACTTTAAAATATTTTAAAGCTATTTATGTTTAACCTTGTGAATCATCACCAGGAGATCAGTAACACAATGTACAAAAGACATTTATACATTGAACAATTATAAAACATAAAACAAACAAACATTTCAGGAATCAATAGAGGGAAGGCAAGCTATATTCTCCGAAGAGGAAACTACGGTGGCACCCACTGAAGAGACTACGACACCCGTTGCCAATTCTGACGCCGAAGAAACCACTGTAACAGAATCTATAAACCAAGAAGACTCTACGACTGAGCTACCCGAAGGCACCAAAGAATCTCTAGACGTCATTCAATCAACTGAATCAGATTTCGTAACCACTGAAGCCAATGATGCAACAGTAACTGACTATCCGACGACTACACAAGTCTTGGATACAGTAGAAACAAAAGAGGCAACTACGGTGGCTCCCATTGAAGAAACAACGATATCTTTTGAGAATTTTATCCCAGTAGAAACCACAACTGGAACAGAGTCAGTAAACAACGAAGATTCTACAACAGAGCTACCAGAAGAAACCACAGAAACTTTAGACGTCATTCAATCGACCGAATCGGACTTCGTTACCACTGAAGCTGATGTAATAGTAACTGATTATCCAGTGACTACACAAGTTACGGATACAGTAGCAACAGTGACTAGCACAGACAGCTTAGTAGATGTGACGAGTACTACGGAATCAAATGATGAAGTTACTAATGGTGATGTAGAGATTGATGAGCTTGTAACTACTCAAAGTCCTGAGAATATTGGTGAAGTTGAAATAAGCAGTGGAGAAGCTACAGCGGTGCCAGAAGAATCCACCACCATTCAAAAACCTGAAATTATGACTGAAATATTGAAGAGCGTAAGTTTTTCATATATTTTATAGATTATAATAACATCTATATATATAAAAGAAAGTTGTGTTAGTTACACCATTTATAACTCAAGAACGGCTGTACCGATATGGCTGAAAATTGATGGG
>BHDV01027483.1:73772-90637 GCA_005406045.1 Adoxophyes honmai
CTTGACCTTTAGTAAATACGTACATAAACAGAAGTTTCCTTTCAGGATAAAGCTAATTTGAAGTCGGTTTTTTTTTGTTTAAAATGATTGTAGATCAGTTTGTCCATCGGCAAAGGCCTCCTCCAATCTTTTCCACTCGTCTGTCTTGAGCCACTCTGTTCCATGTGACATTGCCCTATGTCGTCATCCCATCTTTTTGTTGTCTACCTCTTTTCCTTTTACCCCTAGCATAGAGAACAGACCCACCAGAGTACTAATGTAATGTCATTTTGGTTGTTCGGAGACGATTTCGCCAAACCATCGAGGCGATCCCTATCCTCTTATTGGCCGGCCTAAGATCGCGCGTACTAGTGACTTTTTTCTCTACGGTTTTTGACTCTGTACAGTTTCTGTGACAGTGACGGTGACGTTACTAAGTGACAAAGCACTAACTTTTTGCGGGCC
The DNA here is from genome assembly GCA_005406045.1 of Adoxophyes honmai. Taxonomy (NCBI): domain Eukaryota; kingdom Metazoa; phylum Arthropoda; class Insecta; order Lepidoptera; family Tortricidae; genus Adoxophyes; species Adoxophyes honmai. The sequence continues at coordinate 74,217 of BHDV01027483.1, forward strand.
TGGGTGGCCGATATTGCTTCTCTAGTGGGTCTGTCCTCTATGACCCCTAGACAGGATGTTCATACTAAGATGAAATGAAATCACGGCCTAAACGAACGGAACCCTCAAATGTAATGAAACTTACTTAATTAAAAGAAATGAGTCAGTGCATTCCATTGTCTAACTAGCATTAGCTGAGAAAAAAACACTTGTTTTGTATCGCCATTTAGATTTCAAAACGAAATACAATCGGAAAAAATGGGATATTGGCTGGGATGGACACTTAACCTGTTTGTGACAAGTAAATTCAAAAACTATATCTTATTTATTACTCATCTAGTTACAATTCACATAACCTTAGTCATATTGAAATTCTGTTTAGGCGCTGGCGCGTTACTTTTGTATCTAAATGAGTTTATATTTACATTATTATTTTTAATTGGTTGTATCATTTTCTGCTCTTGTGGGACCATTACTTGATGATTCATCGGATTGTGTTCAGCTGGCATGTTTGGATGGTTCATCGTGTTATGTTCAGGAACTATAGGTATACCAGGATTACCTAAATGATCATGTATAGTTTTCTTTTCATCATTTTTCAACCCATCGCCTTTTGCATCACGATTCGGGACCGTTTTAAAATAATCTTCATCTATAAAATATCTGGTGTTGTCTTTTTGTATTAACGTATCGAAATCAAACTCATTTTTAATTAGTTCGTTTGGATGGTTTGAGTGGATTTCTACTTTATGTATAGGTTTAGGTACTTGGTAGATTATGCTTGCTACAGGCGCTTCGATTTTGGTGGCAGGCCTGCATGGTTTATAGGCGTATATGAAAGGTACGTCTGTGTTGTTATCAGGCTGTCTCACATAAATCGGGTGAGCACTTATAGCATGATCAACATGATCAAGTCTATCTTCTTTCATTTTGTTACTAATAGCTTTAGTTAACTCCGGTATGCTTTGTATTTTGTCTGTGATTTTTGTTAAAAATGTTTGCAGTATGTCTGTGTTTTGATCTATTTTGTTTAGAATTCGACTTGTTAGTCTCTCATTCTGCGATATAGCGGAAAGCAGTTTTATTTTTAATGCATCTATTACTTCTGGTTTTGGTGTGGTTTGTGTTGTGACTGTCGTGGTCGTTGTAGGTGTCGTTGTAGTTGTTGTCGATGTCGCAGCTCTCAGAGCTTCTTCTTTAAGATGTTTACATAGGAATTCGTTAATGTAATTTTTGTTGACTTGTACAGTTTCAGGTGGATTTGAAGGCGCCAAAATTTCCATCAGCTCTTTGTGATCAATCGGTGCTTGCGTGGTTTTAGTTCTCGTCATCTTATTAATTTTATCTTTTAGTTTACTAAAATGTTTGTCTATGCTTTCCTTTTGTGCTTGCAATATGCGAGTTAGTTCATCGTGCTTGTTTTCAAGAGGCGGTGTTGTGGCCACTCTTAAATTGAATTCATTGTTAGTGTTGTCTTTACGCTCTAAAGTTTTTATATCGTGATACGGAAATCCTATAGTTTGCAAAGCGTTGATGTAACTAGGGTGATTATCGTTGGTGTCATTTGAACTTTCTATTTTAGATATCTCAGAAACGTTAAGCATAGAAGAATATAGCATACCGTTCTTAGTCAAAGTTTTATTTATACTCGTGTGAACTTCTTTGAATCCGGATCTCGTGTCGTTTTCATCTTTAGGTAAGAGTTTGACTGTGACTTTGTAATTGGGTTTGGGGTACGGTACTAGAGCATGCACTAAATCTTGTACTTTAGGCATTCGATCTTCTGTCAATTCATGATCGTTAAATATCTCTGCTTCTGGTTTACGCTTACGGGAGTCCACTAACATTCTACCTAAAGTAGCTGGGATGGGTGTAACTATATCATCACCTTCATCATCAATAAAAACATGAGGGTATTTTGACATCAGAGTGTTATGACGTACTTTGTCTTCCAGAGCAAAAACTGTTGGTTTAGTATCTTCAAAAATTGAGGGCTCGTATTCAGCTGCTTCTTCTGCTTTGTCTTCTTGTGAATCAGCAATATCTGTGCGTCTTACTAATGCTCTATCCGCGTACATGTTTTCGTCAGATACTATGAAGATATTCTCGTCTGATCCACTTTGACTTTTCATGTCTTTGGCAATGATCCTTATTTTACCAATCTGTCGCTTGTTCCGCTTGTTTTTAAGGAAGAACTTTTGTTTCGGCATAGCCTTCGTGTTTATGTATCGATTCATCCGGATCTTTGTGTTCAAATTCATTATTTTCTGGACGCCGTGCGAGCGTTTCTTTCTATCTAAAAAACTAGCTAGGTCAAATATTTCAGACGGCTTTAATTTCTGTTCGAAAATGTTGTCCAGATCCGACGCAACGTCTGACTTATTCTCCTTCACTTCTGATTTTGCCTCCTTTCTTCTATTAAGAACTGGTAGACTCACTTTCTTTCGTTTGTGTTCATATATCTCTTGGTAATTATCGTAAGGGAGAAACTTATCATCGAAAATGATTTTGTATTCGTTGGAATGGTAATCAGAACCTCGGATACCTTGGTCTAACGAACGTTTGTTGACTACGTGTTTGCCTCCATTCTCTTTAGAACTTTCAAGACTTTTAATCTCTATGTCTCTTTTCTTCATTTCGTGTTTTAACACAGAGATTCCCGCTGGTTTAGAATAGTCGGGGTTATTCTGATCATAAGTTTGGTGGTACGCATTAACAAGACTCTCTATACCTGTGAACAGTTTTATGCTCTCAGGATCAGGTGCGTGGTCAACAAACTGGTTTAAACCTATGGAGAACCCACTGCCTTCTATGTCTTTGATCATAAACTGCATGTTACCTAAATCGAGGTACGCGTTAGGATTCTCTTCACTTGCATTTGGGTCTGTACCCGTGTTTAGTGGGAGCTGCAGTCTCTGTGGTATACCACTCATTGACATAACTTTATTGAAATCGACATCGACTTGGCTTAGCTCTGCTGAGTTTATTGATTTGGAGGTTGAAAAGAATTTGGGACCAATTTCTCTCCTTCTCCAATCCTGACCGTTTTCATCTGCTACTCTTGGCAAAGGATTTGAGAGCGGTTGACTTTTGCTGATAGGAGCTTGTTCTCTATACATATTAGCGTCGTACGCTAGCATGTTTTTGTTGTTTTTATTCAAAAGCATAGGATGAGTATTGTTTTTCTGTACTAGAGAGCTTTGAATTCTTTTCCTAACATGCATCTCCTGATCTCTTCTGTTGCTAGCTGCTGGTTTCTTCTGATTTACAATTTCCTGATTCGAATGTATTGCTTTTTGAATTTTCTCTATCAATTGTTTTATCAGCTCCTTTTTCTTTTTGCCTTTCATGCCTTTATCATCAAAATGAGTCTCAATTTCCACATAAAGTTCATCGTCATCGTTTTTTTTAGTAGTCGGCTTCCTAAATCTTTTGGTATCTTTTATGTGATGCACTTTTATGTTCCTCTTGAGTCGCCTTTCTGTGTATTTTATAGGTTGTTCAGAGATTTCGCTTCTTTTCTTGTATTTACTTAAGTACTCAATTAGTACGGAGTTTACGTATGATTTTGATATGTCTCTGCCTGCGAAGTTTTGCTTTAGTATATCTGAAATCACTTCAGCTTCATTATTAGCTGATGTTGTAGTTGATGTAGCTTCCACTGTAGTTGCTTTCACTGTCGGTGTTGTTTCTTCTTCATCCATACCTCTGATTTTAATCGATTTACCATTGTATATCAGTCGAATAATGCCTTTAATGTTTTCTTTGGAATTTCTGAAAAAAAGTTGGCAATTTAGATCGTCGACTTCTGAATCAGTCTCTTAATTTTTTCATTTCGATAAACGAAATGTCTAAAAAGTTAGACAATATCACTTACTTGTCGATGTCTTTCTCATTCTTCTGTATATCAATCAAAGTCTTAATCAAGAATTTTGGACCTGGAAGTAAAAAGATCATTCTATTATCATTACTAATTTGTAATATTAATTGTAGGAGGTTTCCTTAACTTTATTTTCTACGTGATGATTAAAACATTCCAAAACCAAATTATTTATATCTTATTTTTTTTTCAGTGAAACACTGTTAATATTTCCCAGGCAAACATATATTCATAATCGTAGTTAATATAAACATACTTACTTATATTATTAGGTTTCTTATCTTTAACTACTTCAGCTGGCTTTACTTCTATACTAGTTTTCTCAGTAGACACTTCTATTATATCTTGCTGTAGTTTTTTACAGTTCATTAGTTCATCAAAAAACCTGTTTTCTTCATTCAGAGGTGTTTTAGTTTGAATAGCTTCAGTTATTACTTCTTTTTTCTTCTCCATAGCTAGTTTTGCTTTTTCTGTAACATAAAAATATAATTTTATTATTTAACTATTGCTTTACATCAGTGGTCGGCAACCTTTTAGCAGACAAGGGCCATAAATCGGCGAAATGGTGTAATAACGGCCCACACTTGCGTATGCTTTTGATAGTATAGGATTACATGTATTAAGCATAGTATTCAAAATTCATGGTTCGGGGGCCACAAAAAGGCTAGTCGCGAGCCGCATGTGGCCCACGGGCCACGGGTTGCCGACCCATGCTTTACATGACAGTAGAATAAATGCGCTCGAAAGACGCTAAATGGGCGCAGATCCTAAAGACTTGCCATAACTCTTATTTATAAACGTTGGAGTGAACTTTCAACTTTTTAAGTTGGCTTAATTAGTTGCTAACCTTTGACTATCCTTTCTTTGTTCTTGTAACTCCTAACCAGAGCATGCACCTTCTTATAAACGTCACTTAAATCCATATGCTCTATCACTCCTTTTAACAGAATATTATGCATCGCCATATGAAGCTTTTCATCATCAGTCTTTCCATGTTCAGTTACTTCCTCTACTTCTTTTAACTTCGCTTTACTTTCTGTTCTAACGTATATGTCATTACTGTCTTGAGAATTGTCTGTCTTAGAATGCTTCTGTGTAGACTCTTCATCGTCTAGTTCTTCTAGAAGAGTTGCTAAACGGTGTGTGAGGATGCTCTTCATTTTCGGGTTCTTTATGTGGAGTAAGAAGTCTGGAGGATCTGAAAGAAGGTTTCAAGAATAAAATTCATATTTCTGTTGTTGCGATGCGCTAACATTAAAAAAAAACTCTGAAGTTGGTCGATTATTCGAGCGTTTCAACCGCCTCATTCATCTGGCTAGATTTTATATGGATCTGCTGCAGATTTTGATTTCGTTTTTAACTATTATGTTAAGTTAAGAGTTCCTATTCCTCTAATAGATGACTAAACTACAGTATCAGAATATTCTTCCATTTTTACAGAAAAGTGTCCAGATGAATGAGACGGTTGAAACACTCGAATATTTTTATACAGTTTTGGCAAAAGACTCGAGTAGTTTTAAACATAAAACTACCGTGAGACTCACTCATAGTGAAAAATAACGGAATTACTCACGTTGTTTATACCGAGATTAGCTCGACATGCAGTGCGCGTCTGTCCGCTGCCGTGGCGCGTAGCTCCAGATGATGGGTCACGGATTGATCCGAAACATGTCGAGCTAATCTCGGTATAAACAACGTGAGTAATTCCGTTGTTTTTCACTAGACTCGAGTAGGTACTGAGACAGAAGCATTTGTTCATAACTTCTGGTTACTCTCTAATTAGATACACTGACGATTTATAATGCAAGTAGGTTTTTTGTGACCGATCGATCACTACAAATAATCACTGGTGCTACTTACCAAGTGACCGCTTCGTCCTGTAAGCGCTGCCACTGTCATCTTTGTCACCTAGATAATAATCTGGTGATTCTGTTGTCCTCTCAATTCTGTCATATAAATCTGTCACATGACGTGGTTCGTGGTTGTTCGATGATTCTGCAAATGTATGACCAATAAGCTTTCAAACTATTCTGAAATTCGGCGAAAATTATCCGAATGGATGTTGCGGATGCCGAATGAGGATGCGGATATTGCACGACACACATCTGTACCTAGATGTGGATGCGGGTATGGATATAGCACGGCTCGCATTCGAATATTGCACAACACGATATTGCGGGTAGTTCGAAACCCGAGCCACGAAAAAACTAATGTACCTAATGCCCTGCTTCAGTCTACTCGTGACGTCGTGACCACGGTCGCTGTAACCCGCACTAAACTTCGAGCTAATTAAAATCATACTCATTACTTGATTAAGTCACGCGTAGTAATAAATACCATCATAATGTGTTACCGGACCAATCGATCATTTGTCGATCGACGGCATTGGTCAACGTCGATTGAAGTTGATCGACTGGTCCGAGCGTCTAGTGCAATCGAAACGTTAATGAGTCGATATCGATTTCGTTTGCGAATTAACATGAAGATGTATGGAAACTGAGACAGTGCCTCTAAGTGGTACGTTTGCGCAACTGCTGCGGTCGACACGTCTCCAAGTCTCCATACATTCTTCGCGTTTATTCTCAAACGAAATCGTTATCGATTCATGATTGTTTTGCTTACACTAGACGCTTTGATAGCTTAATTGATCGTCTAATCAATAAATAGATTTATTGTCGATGGCACCGGTCGACGCTGATCGATTACCTCCGACCATATTCCATTCTTCTTTTTTATTCTACCATTGATCCATGCCGTTAATTGACGATCGATCGATTTATCTGGTAGAAACTATCGATCGACGTCGACAACTCCATCCTACCATCGATCGATGCCGTCGATCGACGATCGATCGATTGGTCTGGTACCCTTACCTCTCTCCTTCTTGCTGAGCAGCCCATCGATATCAATGAACACGTTAGTGAGTATGACGGTGAAGGCGACTGCGATGATGAGCAGCCCCACGCAGAACACCCTGTAGAAGGCACCCTCGTTGTCGCATCGCGTCATCGGGCACCCTGTGATGTCCACAGTCTGCGAACACAATGGGCTAGTTGAAAAAAAAACTATTTAGTCCTCCAGTTAGATTGCCAAAAACTATTGTACACATATTTTTTCTTTTATTTGACGAACAAAAATTGACGATAATACAGCGCTTAAAAGTTTCGCGAGTACCCACTCCGGAAGTTTCATGATCTACCTACATATTATTGTCGATGTTTACTTATTTGATAAAAAAAATGTGTCTCATGTTTTTCCATCTAATTAACGTACTAATTAGAATTTCAATTTATATTAGTTATATTTCACATACATAACTACATACATATTCTCACGCCTGTATTCCCAAGAGGGGTAGGCAGAGCACATGAATTAAAAAATCCAGTGCCACGTTTAGCAATTTCAGGGTAGCCAGATGGTTAAACGTGATATTGCATTGACACAGCCACATACACAGCCCATCGCCCACAATACACTAACCCTTTCCCGGAGTCGACTCTTACGACACCCACGGGAAGAAAGGGGGAGGTGCTATTCTAACCCGGCACCACACGGGATATATCTCATACTATAGGAAATATTGTTATTTATTATGGTTTAATTTGAGCTTTATTGAAAGCTTATTACAATTTTTTAGATTTTATTCTCTTTTGCAACGGTTCGCAAACAATTTATACATTGTTATGTACTGTGCAATGTAATAATACTTTAATGAATGAGTAAGTAAATAAATACTACTACTACGCAGTGTACTCTTTTGGAATACAAAACTCCATCTAGAAAGCAAAAATAGAAACTAGATACCCTAAAAAACATAATATAAACAGGATAAGTACTTACTAACCACGATTTTGAAACTAAAACAGATTTTCTATATGCGTGTTCCACTTTCAATGTATGGGCTCGGTGTGAAATCGATAAGGGAAGGAAGTTTACAAAACAAGAAAGATCGCCATCTTGAATAGTAGGTAGATTATTTGTGGCTGTGTTTTGTCTTTTTTGGACAAAAATTTACTTTGATTCAGTCGCAGTCTTGAGCTATGCCTTTATGTCGCTATGTTTAGGTATTCTCTAGCGATTCCCCTCGGCTTCGCTCGGTTTTCCGCGTTTTAGGGTTCCGCATTCAAAAGGAGACAACAGGATCCTGTTCCTGAAACTTCGCTGTCCGTTCGTCCGTCACCAGGCTGCATCTCACGAACCGTGCTATCTAGACTGTTAAAATTTTCACAGATTATGTATTTTTATTGCCGTCATAGAAACAAAAACTAAAAATAAAATAAAATAATTATTTACGCAGGCTCCTTTACAACAATCGTGATTTTTTGGAGGATTTGGTACGGAACTCTTCGACCGCGAGTCCGACTCGCACTTGGTCGGTTTTGTTCGACTGAGATATTTAAATGACTTCGCCTGTGTTACCTGTTTTTACATACATACATACGTACATCTCGCCTGTATACCCAAATGGGGTTGGCAGAGCATACAAAACGTTGTATAGTCAAAACCATCGTCATTTCACATACCGTAGCCACGTCAAGTATAATTTTTAGGTTCTAAGTTAAAAGGTGACTGACAGGTTACTAGCCTATCACATAAAGTACCTTACTTACTTTACCTCACTTGTACTGTACCTTAATTGATTTTCCTAGTCACCTTTTACGGCATCCACGGAAGAATTGCAGAGGTGTTATTTTAACCAAACACCACGCAGTTTGACACGCCACTTTCTTTGCACACTTCACTTTTTGACGTATCGGGTATGGCAGCGGGGTAATTTTGGGTGTTACTAGACAACCGATCGATCGTCGATCGACGGCATTGATCGATATTAGAATGAAATAGTCAACGTCGATCGTAGTTTCTACCAGAGCGTCTAGTTTAATCAAAACGGCCATAAAACGATAAAGACTTCGTTTGCGAGTTAATGCGAAAAGATTCCATACAATTTCGCGTTAATTCGCAAACAAAATCGTTATCGATTCATGATCGATTTAATTACACTAAGCACTCAGATGAATCGATCCTCTTCACCGTCATACACACCAAAGTTTTCATTGATATCGACGGACTACTTAGCAAGAAAGAGAGATGGAAGGGTTTTACCAGACCAATCGATTGGTCGTTGATCGACGGCATCGATCGATGGTAGAAGGGAATAGTCGATGTCGATCGATAGTTTTTACCAGATCAATCGATCGATCGATCGTTGATCAATGGCATGGCATGGATCGAATGTAGAAGGCTATAGTAAAATGGAATATAGCCGGGTTAATCGATCAGCGCCGATCGGTGCAATATTGAATAGTCGACCGGTGTCTGTCGATCAATTAAAGCTACCATACAGTCGATCAACATAGATTGACGTTGACCGATGCCGTTTAACGACGACGATCGACGACTTTTTAGTTGCTTTTTTGTCCGTTGTTATACCTAAATGCTAGATTTCTACTCGTAAAAAGGCTGAAGTGCCTAGGCCCTAAGTCAATTGATTTTTCTACACAACCTTTTATATTATACCTCTTCAATCTGCGATTAAACTGACTAAAGTAGCTACGAAATGTTAAATAGTCGTGGTTTTGACTATGTAACGTTTCTGGTTATATTTGTAACTTATATTATTAATTATTACGCTTCATATTCGGGGTCAGTATAATCCCCAAATTAAAATTTTATCGGGTCACTGTGCCCGTTTAGTAAGTAGGATGAAATTATTATTACTGCAGTGACATTTTACACCACTGCTGCTTATATATGTAAATTTATTTCTAATTTTGACCTTTAGAAACTAAACAACCCTAAATAATTATTGACTTTTAAGACTAGAAAAAATACAGTACCTATGCCAAGTTTCTTGGGTAGCATTCTTCTTGGCAATCATGGTCTTTACGAATCGTTGATAGACTCAAGCAAAAGAGGGTAAAAGAACCTGTTTACGGCCTAGTTGCTTAAATAAAAATCTTAATTTACGTATGATTTTTTGTTCCGTCAACCTCATCTTAAAATGCAGGCGTGATGTTAGGTTTTTTATGAAACAAACAAACCTCAAAGATTAAAATACTTTATTACAAATACGTATCCACTATAGCTATCACAACGGCATCTACACACATCACTCCATACAACACACGTCACAGTAAAGTTAAGAATGGCTCTTTAATTTTTATTTAGTCAGCGGTAACATTCTCTAACGTAACATATTGAGTACGTTCCATTAGGAGCCCACAACGATTGTATCGCCCACTTGAGCGTTCCATCTGAGGCCGTGGTCGTCGCGAGCGAATCGTTCGACGTCATAGATGACGTCACTGCTCGCGCCCACTTCGCCCGCAAAATGTAGGTGGGTCGGAGTGGGCTTTCACTTAAACGTCACCTGTCAACACGTGACACATGTCATCAGATTTTGATGAATTTACCGAATCTCATTCGTTTTGTGAAATATGAATAAAATTTGAATAAAATTTTGCTCCAATCCTTGCGAAATATTTACTAACAAACCCCAAAGCTGCACGTTTTCTTTATGCCGCTATATTGGAAGCACACGGCGCTCAAGTTTTGCGTTCCACCTGTAACTTTCGCCCACAACGACCGCGGCGATTTTTCTCTAGTGGAACAGCGGTTTCTGCGGTGGCGTTGTGGGCGCCTAACGGAACGTACTCATTGAAGCTCTTAACATAATGACAGCGGAAGAGAAACAGCGCGGCGCGGTGGCGACACGGTATCGGTTGTAACTAGGGTTGCCAACTATACTGTTTTGAACAAAATTATACTTTTTACTGTTTGACAAAAAAAAGTATACAAAAGTTTTCAGCATCAAATCAACATCATCAACAGCATCAACAATAAATTAATAAAATACTGTTCGTTTTTCTAAAATACTGTTTAATAATCTTCATAGACCTGAATATACTTTATTTCTACATACATACATACATATTCTCACGCCTGTATTCCCAAGAGGGGTAGGCAGAGCACATGAATTCAAAAATCCAGTGCCACGTTTAGCATTTTCAGGGTAATCAGATGGTTAAACGTGATATTGCAGTGACAGGTTGCTAGCCCATCGCCCACAATACACTAACCCTTTCCCAGAGTCGATTCTTACGACACCCACGGGAAGAAAGACTTTATTTCTTGTGAAGAAAATTGGCAACCCTGGTTGTAACATTCGAAATACAACGAAGTAGCGCGCACATCGCACCGGCCGGGAAATAAGTGCTGCACAAAACGCCGCATATTTCCTGTAGTTTTCATACATTTTATAAGGACTTGCCGCACACGGTTGACGGCACACGCTACTATCGTCGCAGCTCGCTTCTTGTCCCGCACCGGCCACAACAGGGCGACAGCCAAGGATACACAAGGGGACAAATGTCCCACGACACGTGTCCCCAGGAACGTCGGGCAAAGTAGCGCTTGTCGACTTCGCTCGACATTTCGCTAGTGTAACGTACCATACGACAGACAGTCGCGCGATGTCGCCAGATATGTCAGGCGAAATCGGCAGACTTCGCCTGTCGCAACACATGTCGTGGGACATTTATTTTGTCCCCTAGTGTATCTTTGGTTTACTAAATGAGTGGCTGTCGCGCGCTTCGACTACTTCTGTAGCTGCGTCTAGCTTCGTGGCGGCATTTGTGGCTGTGGCCGGTGGCTCATGTGCGGCGACACCAAGCGTTTCGTTCGTATCCTCACGCCACCACACCGCTCCATACCGCTTCCGTTGTCAGTGTGTTCGGAGCTTAAGAGGATAGGAGTCGCATCACTTCTCCATACAAACGTAGTCTCCTGTTTTCTCCGTGAATAATGACATTAGATCAAAATGTTTTTTACATTATATTTGTATTTGTTGTGGCTATGCCCCTACGATTTGCTTTTATCGATATTCGAAATAAAAAAAAAAAATAGAAAAATCGATAAAAGCAAATCGTAGGGGCATAGCCACAACAGATACAAATTTAATGAAAAAAAAAATTTTTGCTCTAATGTCATTATTCACGGAGAAAACAGGGGACTACGTTTGTATGGAGAAGTGGCGCGACTCCTATCCTCTTAAACTCATTAACAAATTGTGAAATTTTGCAAATATTGACAGATAATTTTGACTGATATATTCTGACGTCTCTAGTAAAATGGTGACTGGGATGGTCTATCTCGCGCGCGTCTTCACTCGCGCCTTGTCCTTTCTCGCGCTCTTAAACTAGTATTTAAACAGACTTTCATATTCTTCGGCTATCTTCTCTTTATTCTTGTTTGTGATCCTTTTCTTTTGCACTCGTTGGTTGATTCTGAAACAAAGAAAAACAGAACAATGTTGAAGGTACAGTCACGAACCGGGATTGTTGAGCCACTTGCCACTGTTCGCAATTTAGACGTGTAACCAATGACCGATGTGATCGACTAGATGTCAGCTATTGGATTAGTATTACACGACCAAGTTACAAACACATGTAAGTGGCTCAACAATCCCTGTTCGCGATGGTACGTGGACAGATTTTTTTTCTGTAGCGACCCTAGCACCACCTATCGTCAAGTATTAGAACTCCTTCCATGAACGTCATCAACTGTCAATGCGTTCTACATCGCGCTGACGAAGTTTCGAAAATCGGTTGCTTAAATACAACTTCCAACTTTCTCTCTGTAGACTTCGGTCCCTATACCTTATCGGTTTAGGTAGTTAAAACAATATAAACAATCTTGACATATCTTTTTGTTGAAACACACAGTCTAAAAATGAAAATCGTTACACTATACAATTCAATTATGAAAGTAAATGATTTTTTCATACCTAAATTGTAAAATGTAAAGATTTCGATTTATAAAGTGTACGTTTAAATAAAAAGACACGTCAAGATTGTTTACATTGTTTTAACTACCTAAACCGATAAGGTATAGGCATCTGCCTGGAGAGCGATCACTCTATTGGAGTCTTTCATGAGTCTTTCATGAGTCTTTCTCACAAATCCAAAAGTAAAACTGGAAATCATTACTGCAATAACCATTTGCGGTGACACCTTGGGTTTACTTAAAATGTGTGAGGATTTCATCGTTTATATATCTAGTGTTTAGAATACAACCACTCCATTTCTTCCGAAGATGTCGTAATAGACGACTCAGGAAATACGTTAAGGTATATTTTAAGCGACAGGCTAGCAACCTGTTACTTACAACCTAAAAATACGCTGGAAGTGGAAACGAAACATGATACGGTCATGGTTTTGTCAATGTAGCGTGTTGTGTGCTCTGCCTACCCCATTTGGGAATACAAACGTGATGTATGTGTGTGTGTGTGTCTAGTGTTTATAGAAACTGAGTATAGAATAAAGTAACTGTCTCATTTATGGACAGTTAAAGCCCACAAACAAAAAATAACCACTCATACCCATAGATTAGAATAAAGAAGGTGCCTTCTGTATACCTTCTTCCTTCTCCTTCTTGTGTTGTACCTTCTTTATTCTGTTCTGTGCTCTTACCTCTTAGAGGAATATCGCCTCTTGGCTTGAAGCTCCATCACCCGAGTGTCGATGTCAACTCTCGAGTTACTGTCAAATTCTGGCAAGAAGTCCGACACGGGGTCGCTCTTGTCCTTGTTTGCTGTAAAAAAATAAGGTCTAAGCTTCATAGAACCGTGGCGCAGTCATTTGAGAAACTCTTCTTTTAAAATGAAAATACTCTTCTGACTTAAGTACCTAGGTAGAGACAAGGCGTTATTCGTTAGAAATACTAGACGTTACCTTAATTACTTCTTGTTTTTTAAAACATTAAAATCAGCTACTTTTCTAAATAATACAACCATTTGCTTGTACACGTGCGTCGCACTGTGCGAGCGTGAGGACAATATTACTGCACGCGTGCGACAGAGACAGATGGCAGCGGGTCAACGGTCGAATTTCTGTGTGCTCCACGACCGGCCTTTAGCACGCATTATGACTTTTTCTGAATTGATGCCCGAAATTCGTAAATAACGGCGAAGTAGTGCTAAATGTGGCCTCGTAACGTGAAGTAGTCATGGCTTTAACTATAGAACATTTTGTGTTTTGCCTACCCCATAGGAGTGAGTTTACGTTAAGTTATGTGATTTAATTTTGTGTGTGAATACCCCAAGCTGTCTCGCTCTGAGAGGAGGCCTGTGTCCAGCAGTGGGACATAGATTGGGATGAAGTTACTTACGAATATCACTTTCGTGTAGACTGCCGTCGTAGTAGACATTTCCGACAGTGTCCCGCGTTAGATCTGTAAAAGAGCATTTAAATATAAATAAAAATAAATAAATAAATATCACTGGACAATTTTTACACCAATCACCTAATCCCAAAGTAGGCAATTTAATGCCTGTGTTATGGGTACTAGACAACGGATAAACTTACATAAATATAGATAAACATCCAAGACCCGAAAGCAAATATTCGTATTCATCATACAAACATCTGCCCCGACCGGGGATCGAACCCGGGACCTCAAGCTCAGTCAGGTTCTCTAACCGCTGGGCTATCCGGCCGTCGGCATTTGATAATAGATAATACATAGACATCCAAAGGCCTGGAGAAATACTGTCAAAAAACCTTCTTTTGACATATTTTTATAATTATATTTATTAAGGTAAATGTACCAATGCACGCCTCAACGCCTAGTAGACGACACCCATCACCTGTCTTACTTTGACATAAGGTCGCAAGTGCCGTGTATTGGGTTAGTGTCGAGCATTGGTACGGACAGCTGCAGAGAAAAGTAACCCCCCGCCCATACAATGTTTCATTACTAGGGGGTTACCTTTCTCTGCAGCTGACTGTACATTTACCTTACACTCGTAGCAGCATTTTGATACTTACCAAATTGTTTCAAATTTGATTCCAATTCGTCATTATCTGCAAAAAAATAAGAAAAAACAGTAAAAAACTTTTTAGTGAAACATCGTTTACATAAACCCAATAACCAAAATAACCCAATAATGTCCAACCCACTGTTTTCATACGAAATATTTAATTATGTGACTGTTGCGTAATAAAATACACAAACATACATACATACATACAATATTCTCACGCCTATATTCCCAAGAGGGGTCCGCAGAGCACATGAATTCAAAAATCCAGTGCCACGCAATTTCAGGGTAACCAGATGACATGTTTAAACGTGATATTGCAGTGACAGGCTGCCCATCGCCCACAATACACTAACCCTTTCCCAGAGTCGCCTCTTACGACACCCACGGGAAGAGAGGGGGAGGTGCTATTCTAACCCGGCACCACACAGTAGATAAATAATATTTAACTTCGTTAGCGGGGACGTAGGATACTATTTTGGCAGTTCTACTGCTCGGTGATAGATGGAGCTAGCTACATTTGATTTTGAATACTTATACCTGGGAAGAAGGCTCTGAAAGCTGCCATGACATCATTCTTGACTTCAGCCGGCTGGGTTAGCAGCAAACTTGTGGTTAAAATCACAGGTATTGTTGATTCGGTGATGATTGGAGCTGGAACAGGAATAGATGATGGAAGTAGTCACAAAGATACAGAAAACAATATCCATGCAACGTGCGCTCAATGCCCACAGACAACTCTCACAGACACATCTCAGAACAATTGGAAGAAGAAAGATAAAAAACGCATTGATTGCGTTTGCTTAGGCTCCATTCACACCAGAAGAGCAGCGCAGCGCGGTGTAGCGGAGCGCAGTTTCAGTGTCATGAGAATTTCAACTTTATGTTGATTACAATAAGACTTATTATCGCATGAGAAACTCTAACGATGCGCGCGGATGCCCGCGGATCCGAGGGAATTCCAGCGCATTCCAAAAACAAAGCCGTGCGACTGCGCGAGCTGTCGCGGGAATGCCCGAGGATGCTCGAGTAGTCGCGACGGCCGCTGTCAATAATTATGTAAATTCCAGCGACTTCCTACGCATTCCAGCGGCTTCTCGAGCAGTCGCAGGAATGCTCGCGCATTCTCCACGGAGCGGGTCGCTACGTTACGCCGCGCTGCGCTGCTCTTCTGGTGTGAATTGAGCCTTATTGTATGGAAACTGAGATAACGCCTCCTAGCGGCACGTTTGCTCAACTGCCGCGGTCGACACGTTTCGGTACATTCTTCGCGTTCATCCTCAAACAACAAAATCGTTATCGTTTCATGACCGTTCTGATTACACTAGACGCTAGCTTTAATTGATCGACAGATACCGGTCGATTAGCCAATCGATCGATTGCACAGGTCGACGCTGATCGATTAACCCATTATTGCCATCGAACGACCATTGATCGATTGATCTGATAGAAACTATCGATTGACATCGACTATTCCATTCTACCATCCATCCATGCCGTCGAGCATATTCCATTTATGCATTTATCGATTTAAATTATGGAACTGTTGGTTTTTTTAGAACATGAGACGCATTTTGTCATAATATTTAAATGTTGTTAGTGTTAAACAAAGAGTTGTTTGTTCCTAAATAAATAAAAAAAAACACACTAACTGGCAGAGATCCCCTCGGGGATAAGTCCACCTTTGTATGAATAGCTGTTCTGCCGTCCTCAAGCTAAAAAAGGGTTAAGCCACATTTGGTC
>BHDV01027498.1:0-10960 GCA_005406045.1 Adoxophyes honmai
ATGACTATTTTAGACTTGTATCACTTTTCACAGGAGGCACAGAATTACAGGTAGTCTATCCCGGTGGCATCTCGACTTTCGCTCATCATCGTACTAGCAAGCCAACTCTTTAAAGAAAAATGGTTCCTAGGGTCACCAGCGACCCACAGGCCACAGTTTGAGAACCACTGCTCGAGTTTATTTACTGCTGCGGTTCCAAAGACGTTGTTAAGAGCGAGGATGCGGGTTGCGGGAGACCCGGGTTCCTTTTGGTCTGCTGCGAGGCATTGGATGTGATGTAAGGGTAATTTTTAAATAAATAATGTGTTTGGGGTTTTGTATATGTATAGGGTGTAACAGGCACCCCCTTCACATACATACATCACGCCTGTATTCCTAAATGATGTAGGCAGAGTAACCGAAACGAGCCCCTTCTAACGTATTTTTTAGTATTTTGAGTTGGCAGGTATAATAGTAACAGGTTGCTAGTCTGTCGCCTAAAACATACCTTAACCTAATTCCTTAGTGACCTATTTAATTGTATGTAATTGTGTACAGTTTGCAATGAACGATAAAAAACGAATGATAAGGAAATAATGAGTTTGCAAACCGTACGATATAAATACAATTAAAAAAAATAGAATTTCTATTCGCACACATTGCTCACATATAAATTTTTACTTAAAATTTTCATCTTTATCACCCTTACATGACATCGTTCTTCAGCTTTCTCCAGTAATTAAAAATCCATTGGTTCTACTAAACAAACACAAAGCACAAGTAAAGCTAATAAACGTAAAGAAAGCCACAAGCCCAAACTACCTCGTTTTATGAACGAGAATACCGACACGTGCTTGACACTACAGGGTGCGCCAAAGACGTTTGTGTCGGACACTCGATAGCCGCCATTGTGACTACACCCTTTGTAAGGCTTTGTGCGCGCGCTGAGATATTTTGTGCGGTTGTGTCGCTTGTCTATCATAGGGAAGGGGTACGCGGGTTTTCGGTTTTTCTTTCGGCTATCGGTTTTCGGCTATTACCCCCACTAGTTCTTAAAACCTTGTAAAGTAGATGCTGAGGACTGACCAACATAAAATTCACCATTTTTATGCGAGATTTTTATACAAAATCGGGTATAAAACTAGTAAAACTAATGTACTAACTATTCTATGGACCACTGCTTGTAATGAGTATGTTGTGCTGTCTGAATTAAAGTATTTTTATTTATTTTATTTAAAAATGTGTTTATGGACGAGTTATACAGTAATTACGCTTTTCAGTTTGATAGCAAGAAATGAAACAGCATACACAATAATCGTGTATTAAAGCAATCCGTCCCGGCGTTACAAGTTAATGTAAGCACAAATCTTCGGGGAAAAATCTTAACCATCATTAAAAATAGCATTTCAATTCATGGTTACTTTATCTTTATAAGTGTAGATACGGCTGGAAATGTTATATCGGGACTAAGTAGATAACGTACTATACCAACTTAATAATATATATAAACGTTATTCAAGTGTATAATAATATAGAACATGATACCCAGAAACTTATTTCTGTGAGAGAGCGTAGCCCGCGCTCTCTCACAGAAATAAACTTTCTAGTGATGGATCCTTAGACTTTGCACAACTTTACTTTACATTGCCAGGCTGTGGAATGGGTTGCCGACTTCAGTCCGACAATCATCGTCGATATACTCGTTCAGGGAACACCTGAGGAGGATATTGCACACACTACAGGTATAACTACAGGTGGGTCTGATAAACTCTATAAAGTTGGCATATCGCAACTTAAAAGAAAGATTGCCAAAAAAAGACCTGCCAGAGACCCACTGCACAATCAATCTTGGGGTCGATTCAACCAAACTAAAATAATGAATTTAATCGTGGAATAAATCACTCTTTACTCGCAAGGTGAGTTATTTCAAGACTATTTTTAACCGACTTCAAAAAGGAGGAGGTTCTCAATTCGACCTAATTTTTAACCGACTTCAAAAAGGAGGAGGTTCTCAATTCGACCTAATTTTTTTTTTTTTTATTTTTTTTTTTTTGTGTGTATGTTACTCGATAACTCGAAAACCCGTGGACCGATTTTCAAATTTTTTTTTTTAATCGAAAGGGTCCCATTTGCACGACACCAGGATCTGATGGTGGAATCTTGGAGAAATCGAGGGAACTCTTCAAATTTTATATGGAGATGTACGGCGTTTTCGGTAATTTGTTGATGAAGTCAAGATTTTACATTCAGTAAACAGTTTACTTTCAAAATATTGCTAACTAGTTGTGCCCGCGACTCCGTCCGCGTGGAATAGTGACAAATTTCCCCCGTTTTTCCTACATTTTCCACTGTTTCTTCGGTCCTATTGGTCGCAGTGTGATGTTATATAGCTTAAAGCCTTCCTTGATAAATGGTCTATCCAACACAAAAAATATTTTTCAATTCGCACCAGTAGTTTCTGAGATTAGCGCGTTCAAACAAACAAACAAACTCTTCAGCTTTATTATATTAGTATAGATTTGAAGTCGGATTTTTTTTGTTTAAAATTATATGATTCTTGTTTGGTTGAATCATTGAATCGACCCTCAGTGACAAAACAGTCAACAAAAAAAATCTTTTCGGCCTCGGCTATCGGCTATTTTTTTAAGTCAATCCCTAGCCATGACAAGCTTCGGATGACCCCAGCTTGTATGGAGATCGGATTTACAAGAACCCAGCCGTTTTAGTATTTGTTGGCTGTTAGTATGTGGAAAGCATCGTAAGCTTTCTCTTTGGCAAACGTCTATTGAAACTGAACCATTACATAAAGTGGGTTTGAGAATTATTTAGGAATAAAACAGAGTGGGTGTATTTTCTGATTTTAAATAAAATTTCTCCATGTTTTCTGTGGATGTTGTAAGATGTTTAACTTTTTTTTTTTTTTTATTCATTGGACAATTTTTTACACCAATTACCTAGTCCCAAAGTAGGCAATTTAATGCCTGTGTTATGGGTACTAGACAACGGATAAACTTACTTATATATAGATAAACATCCAAGACTCGAAAGCAAACATTCGTATTCATCATACAAACATCTGCCCCGACCGGGGATCGAACCCGGGACCTCAAGCTTCACAGTCAGGTTCTCTAACCGCTGGGCTACCCGGTCGTCAAAACTCAACCAACTCAAACATATCACTATGAAACCTCTCTCATAATGTATATTGTGTTTAAGCTTAAAATATTACCATGGATATTTTAAGATGAGAATTTCTTCGGGCATAATTTTTCTCTGGAATCCAAAGGTAGTTAGAAAATTAATCCAAATACTCTTACTATTGTTTTTGTTACACGAATGTTCTTGATTCAAACATCATAATTTTCTGATGATACCGCCGTACCTTAGGTTTACTGCAAAATATGTGACACTTTGACCGTTAAAATACTCATCTTAAAATAAGTACAGTATACTTGTAACATTTTGAATCAAAATTCGGTTGAATTTGAATCCGCATGCAAATTCCATGGCCATTCCCGACTGCCCGGCAATTGGACCCTCGAAGCCAGATAATGGTAGTGTGCTGTGAAATTGTCGTATCGAGGCACGAGCGCATTGAGAACTGAGGCTGGAGTGGTCACAAAGCTGTAAAGTAGGAGATGGATTAGTCATTTATTCATTTATGCATTACTAGCTTTCCGCCCGCGACTTCGCCCGCGTGGAACTCGGTTATATTTCGGTATAAAGCACAACTATAAGAAAACTTCTCGTTTCAAACGACACACAGCGCCATCGATCTATCATCTATCGATCGATATCGATCTATCATCGATTGATATCGATCTATCAAGCAAACTATATTTTTGTTTTCCCTCGGGAACATCAATTTTTCCGGGATAAAAAGTACCCTATTATTTAATCCGGACTTCTATCTTTATGTCTGCAAAATTTCAAAGCAATCGGATCAGTAGTTACGGCGTGAAAGCGGAACAAACAAACAAACAAACTCACTTTCTGACTTATAATATTAGTAAGGATTAAAGTCATGGATAAACGAGCCATTTGATTCCTGATCATAGAATCTATTATCCTACCGTCTCCCAAAGGACTTAATGTCATGATAAGTTTGGATTTTACATTAATAACACAAAATTTTAAATTCAAACAATCGAAATGTGATACTGTACGCAGGAGGTTATGTTTTTTTACATTGAATTTGTTTTTTTGTCATAGATAAGGCATTGCAATGCAACGGCAGTTAACTAACTGCTCTTTATTTTGTAACACACAGACATACATCACCTGTTTTCCCAAATGGGGTATGCAGAGCACACGAAACGCTACATAGTCAAAACCTAGACTATTTTACATTTCGTAGCCACTTCTAGTATATTTTTACAGGTTATTATTATCCGGTCGCCTAAAATTAACCTTAAACTATATCTTTAGACGTCTATTATGAAATCCAAGGAAGACATATTTACGTAACCGTAGGCACCTCCATTATAAGTGCTCTGAGAGGTTATTTGGTAGAGATATGTCCAAGTACAGGCCGGGTCAACAGTAAGGATATATGTATGACTGCTTTTGATTCAGAATGCTGCAATACATATCGAAATCTAGCCTATATCCCCATCTTTGTCTGCGTAGATTTACTGCTTTACCGCTGATAACACTCGTTCACAACTTTGTGAATAAAAATATTTTCTTAGCTGAAATGAACCGATAAGTATTTGTACAAATTACATTACGTTATACAATAAGCTATTCACTGTTATTATCAAAAGTCGGATAGCACATAACACTAACAACATCAATCTGTCTGCAAAACTCTCTAAAGGATCGATCACACGACGTGAGACGTGAAAACGTGATACTGGTGTATCTGTTTTATTTCACCACTAGCTTTCCGCCCGCGGCTTCGCCCGCGTGGAACTCGGATATATTGCGGTATAAAGCACAACTATAAGAAAACTTCTCATTTAAAACGACACACAGCGCCATCGATCTATCACCTATCGATCGATCATCGACCGATATCGATCTATCATCGATTGATATCGATCTATCAAGCAAACTATATTTTTGTTTTCCCTCGGGAACATCATTTTTTTCCGGGATAAAAAGTACCCTATTATTTAATCAGGACTTCTATCTTTATGTCTGCAAAATTTCAAAGCAATCGGTTCAGTAGTTACGGCGTGAAAGCGGAACAAACAAACAAACAAACAAACAAACAAACTCACTTTCTGACTTATAATATTAGTAAGGATAAATTATTACCACAGAAAAAAAATAACAAAGCATACTTCCCAAATGGGGCAGGCAGAGCACACAAAACACGACTATTTCACTCTCGCAGCCTTAGCATAATTTTAGGGTTAAAAAGAGATGGAAGAGGTATATCAGTGTCAGGTTTTGACCTATCACCTAAACCTAAAACTATCCTCTTAGTCACCTCTCACGACACCTTCGAAACGGAGAGGTGTTATTCTAACCCTACACCACACAGGGATCTATTATTCGATTCGAGCAAAACTCGAATTATAAAACGTGGAATTGCAAGCTCGTGGCCATTTGCACGAGTGTGCGTCATTATCAGTGTAGAGGCTTCGAGTGATCACTACGAGTGTTCGAGGGGGCTCGATGCGAGGATGTGGATGTATAAAGTGTACAGTATGATGTACTCTTGCTCGCACCAGGCGCTACACACGTGGTAATGTTCTTGTATATTATATTTTATTTACTTTTATGTCTATACGTCCAGACGCCAATAGCCTACGTTAACAAATACACACATGTCGTGAAATAAACGATGATTGAAAGAAGAACACAATGTAAAAAAATGGAACAATCTGAGGTGCGAGCCTGTGACATCAATGCGCCGATTTCTCGTGGAATCCTGTTTTACTAGCCATTTTAACCGATCTTTTCGTAACAATCTCTACGAATATCTTCAAAATTGTTTCAATACTATAAAATATAGTTGTAAATGCAACTGTGTAATTTTGGCACTAAGACATTAGTGTCTTATTATGAATCTTGCCATATCGGCTCATTTCATTAACCACACTCAAATACTAATAATGCCTTTCATTACGGAACAGTGACATAAATAACTATTTATTAACTGACAAGAGTATAAATTTCCTAGTTAGAAATTTTCCAACACAGAACACACGGTTAGTTTTAACCCAATATTCCTAATTTAATTGCTAAAATTTGACCCATGTCTAGACCTTGAACTTCTTAACATTTAAGAGGAAAACCAATGCAAGTAGGTACTGCAAAAAGTCTAATCAGCAAAATAAAACCTATGTTTTCTTTTTTTTCGTATCAACCTTTATAAAGCTATCACTAGGGCTTCTGGCTGATTGAGTAAAAAATATACGCTGTCATGGCAAACGAAAAGTGACATAAAATAGAAGTTCGCACAGAGGCTACATCGTTAAACTACACTATACCTTATCGGTTTAGGTAGTTAAAACAATGTAAACAATCTTGACGTGTCTTTTTATTTAAACGTACACTTTATAAATCGAAATCTTTACATTTTACAATTTAGGTATAAAAAAAACATTTAATTTCATAATTGAATTGTATATTATTAGTATTTTCATTTTTAGACTGTGTATTTCAACAAAAAGACATGTCAAGATTGTTTATATTGTTTAAACTACCTAAACCGATAAGGTATAACGCACGATCGTGTCAAGTTTTATCGTCATCGTGCCGAAACGTTACTAAAGTGCTTCACTCTGCGCATTAATTTTCGGCGTTGAGTATAATCAGGTGCGACGCGATTCTGCATCGAAACCAAACACTCAAGATAAGGCACCGCTCTGGCACACGCTGCGCGTTGAGTGCTTGAGTGATTAGTTACTTGACGAGCTCAGACGCCAACTCAATTGGAACGGTTTAGAATTTCAAAAACTACGTCTTGTGTTTTATGAAAATTAAAAATGAATACTAACACGTCTAACATCACATCTGTATTTGTAGGGTTTTTGTGTATTTACTTTTTTATCTTTTAAACCACTTTCAGGTAGGTTTTAAAGTTAAATTAAAATGCAAATGAAAACCAAAAACCTTTTTTTGTAATCATGAAATGTTTTGGAATCATTTTAAAGACATTTTACCTCCCCGAAAAGGTAACTATTATCCAACTAGTTATGCAATTTTTTTGCTGCTTTCATCACAATAAGGTAAACGTCCCTGTACTCGACACTGATCCAATACACGGCACTTGCAACCTTATGTCATAGTAAGACAGGTGACAGATGGGTGTTATCTACTGGGCGTTGAAGCGTCGAGCATTGGTACATTTACCATATATGAACTTTCTTATTCTAATAAAACTATCGCTCAATTTGAAAATTTCTGACACTTCCTTACCTTTTTGGTAAACAAAAAAGATGACACGGCGTCGCGCGCGGGATAGTCTACCCGTCATCTTCTGACGTCTCTAATTAGACAGTGACAGATTTAGACTATCTCGAGCGTATCTCTACCCGCGTTCTGACATGCTAAGCCGGCATCATGACATATCTGTACAATTTTGAACATCGTTGCCTTAATGCTTCCAAGTCGTGCCAGCTTCGGTTAGCTGTGAATTAGTTCCGCCGTTTACCTAGTCTTTGTAAACTGTTTTGATTTACTAGTTCCCAGGCTGAAAAGCGCTGACATTGGTTTTAGCATGTACCATCGCGAACAGGGATTTTTGAGCCACTTACCTATGTTTGTAACTTGGTCGTGTAGTACTAATCCAATAGCTGACATCTAGTCGGTCACATCGGTCATTGATTACACGTCTAAATTGCGAACAGTGGCAAGTGGCTCTACAATCCCGGTTCGTGACTGTACTTACTTGCTTATTATACATCCAAACATACATACATACATATTGACACGCCTGTATTCCCAAGAGGGGTAGGCAGAGCACATGAATTCAAAAATCCAGCGCCACGTTTAGCAAATTCAGGGTAACCAGATGGTTAAACGTGATATTGCGGTGACAGGTTGCTAGCCCATCGCCCACAATACTCTAACCCTTTCCCAGAGTCGATTCTTACGACACCCACGGGAAGAAAGGAGGAGGTACTATTCTAACCCGGCACCACACGGGTCTTATACAACCAGCCATTGCCAAAACCACCACATCCAGCAGTTCTGTGCGGATTGGAGCTTCACACATGACAATGAATTAAGGGAAATGTACCAATGCTCGACGCCTCAACGCCCAGTAGATGACACCCATCTGTCACCTATCTTTACTATGACATAAGGTTGCAAGTGCCATGTATTGGGTCAGTGTCGAGCACAGGGACGTTTACCTTACTCCGTCACTGTGCGTAGGTTTGCTAACAATGTTTTCCATTATCAGATATCTCTAAGTATTAAAATTAAATAACACTTATTATTTCCGAAAAAAATCGGAGCGAGCTCATACAGCAGGCCACATACACACGTTTTTCGAATTCGTTTTCCGTATTATTACATCAAAATGCATGAAATCAGTAGAAAATACACATGCCTAGGGTGACGGCACCAGTTATGGACGGTTTAAGTTGACAAGCACCAGTGATGGACACTTCATTCATAATTTAAAGACCATAGGGTTGTGAATTGATTGTTCTAAAAAAATTACTTTTCCTTAGTGGGTAGTAAATAAGAGTCATTGTCCATTACTGGTTCTATGTCCATTACTGGTGAAGTCACCCTACGCGCGGAATTTATTCTGTTCAGAAAAAAAGTGAACGTATGTATTTTCTACTGATTCCATGCATTTGGATGTTCGAATACGGAAAACGAATTCGAAAAACGTAGTCTCAAGCCCATTGATGTTGCAGTGGTCAAACCGCTGCACTACCACTTTGCAAAGACAATTCTTATGTCTTTTATTCTCCCTGTAACAAACAATACCTACACGTTACAAGAACACCACTTTAAAAAGGACGAAAACCTAAAAACCAGCGATAACCCGAACTTAGCCCAAAAAACCGCTCAGCGATCCTTTTAAGCGGAAAATCTTGGCACAGAACGTTCCAGAACATTTTTATTTTCTTCCCTATTCCCTGTGCGTTGTGGTACATATAATTCTAAGGCCCTGGGGTCTCGCTCGGCTTAAATTTGCCACATTAATAACGCGGGACCGCGACTGTGTTTTTTCATTAAAACGCCTACAAAGGGTTGTTTGGTTCACACTGAAAGCACACGGGAGTTCGAACCAGTTTTAGCTTGGGAAACTATGCTTGTGTGGATAGGATAACACCTCTACATTTTCCGTGGACGTCGTAAGAGACATAAGTTTAGGTAAGTATGCTGTAGTAGCAATACTTTTTCATCAGTTTTCAAACTTTTTGCTAGAAGTCAGGGTTTTGTCTGTGCCGCGTTTCATATGCTCTGCTTACTCTATTTGAGAATACAGGCGTATGTAACTATGTTTTAGACTTTTTAGAGTGTGTACAACTGTACAATATCTGCGGCTCGTCTAATATAGGTTTGGCAAACTACGCCACTTACCTATGTTTGTAACTTGGTCATGTAATACTAATCCAATAGCTGACATCTAGTCGGTCACATCGGTCATTGATTACACGTCTAAATTGCGAACAGTGGCAAGTGGCATTTATTTTGTTTTGGATTCTCAAACAGAATAATCGGAGCACAGAATGTTACATAATAAAAAAATCATGACTATTTGGCATAATTTTTAGGCTTCGGGTTAGATAAAAGAGATACAATAATAGTGACAAATTCGCAGCCTGTCGCCTAAAGCTTGCCTACTCATTTCCGTGATCACTTCTTACGACATCTACAGAACAAATGAAGGTGTCATTCTGAATTCGAAAACATTTCAATAGGTTTTTTTTAATCCAAGCATGCTCGACAACTTACCGTCCCCTATTCAGCCAGTAAGAAAGAAACAAGTGATTAATTCGCACAGTTACTCGCCCGGCCGGCGGAGGTGTTTTATCACAACTCGGATTCGTGTGGGCAAGATTGGACCGGTTTTTGTTCAACACATATTTAAGTAAAGGTTAAATCTTTGAGTCGGATCCCGGCTTAAATATGATTAATATTATGGTATGGAAATTCGTGGATTTAAAGTTATCTGGATACGTCGTGCGGTAATGCATGCATTATAAGGGTTTAAATAAACCGAATGGAAATGAAATTTTAGGAAGACAAAGCTAAGCTTAATAAACCGCACCAAAATCCAAGGCATTTTAATTTTTGTTACATATTCAATGCTTCGTGTAGACTTTTAGTCTACTGTATTTTATTGTCATCCATCCTAGACATGAAACAATCGTGACTGGTAACCAGAACTCTACCACCAGATTATAGTATTGTCTTTCGACTAAGTCTACAGAAAATAGCTCAATCTGTTGGAAATAAAATCAAATTAAACTTGCTAAATTAGATTACAAACGCCACGTGTGTCAAAACTTTTGTCGTCCCGCACCTCACCCGCACAGTAAAAACAGCTCTGCTGCCGTATATAAAAGCCGTGAACAGAGTGTGCTATTGCCCCTTTCATTCGACAACTTGGTACAAAGGTTGTCCATCACTTTCCAATGAGACAACGTGGCCATTTTGATGGGTATCTTTGTTCCAGGGTTTAACTTGAACAGGAATTTTTTGATTGTTAGTGTTGAAAGTTAATTTGTTTATCTATATAAATTGGAGGGCAGTATATTATACTTAGGTAGTAGAATTCTAGTGGCACAGCTAGGACCACCAAACTCTTGAACGGTCGGATCGATTGAGTTAAAATTTTAATACACTAACTTAGATCTGGATGACAATGAAAAACAATGGACATAAAGTATACTTAATCCTAAAGCATGTCGGAAATGTAATTTTCATTAGTTTGTTCCCGTTTTACTTTAAAACCCTAACAACGTTCTTAGAAATGGCTCAGGATGACTTCGGCCACAGTTTCATTTCGTCACCTTCTTAAGTCGTCCACAGTGCCATGTCGTCAGCCTACAATTCC